>PVKS010004290.1:0-94934 GCA_004027875.1 Aplodontia rufa | reverse complement strand
CACCTTTGCCCCAACTAAGATGGGGGTGGTCACAGGCATGCTCAGGGCCTTCAAATGTAAAATGACCTTGAAGTACACCTTTGTCCCAACTAGGAGATGGGGGTGGTCTCAGGTGGGTACAAGGAAGTATTTGCCACCTTTTGTTTTAACCAATGGTGCTCTTGACCAGTTTCAATGCCTGCTGTACATAGATTTTAAATAATGGAGTTGATGCATTTCTCAATATCTGCTTTGCATGAATGCTAATTATGATCATACACAAAGTCAATATAAACATCTGCCTAACATACTGAGGCAGTATCCTGCTTCCAGGTGCCCCTTCACCTTGCAGAGTCTCTGCTCTTCTTCCTAAATAAGTCCTACTCCTTTTACTCCTCCTTCCGTGGTTGTCCGTGGATTTTATTCAAATTCATGAGACAAGAACCCAGATTAGCGCCGAATTCCTGGGATGAATTTCCACCGCATCAAGAGCTGCAACACCCAGCTTTTAGTTGGAGAGCTGCTAACATTTTCGGCTGCAGACACCTGGAGCCAGCCCAAATTTCCAGTTTTAACTGGGAATGGCTGCAAACACTGGGAGCAGGCTCTTTTGGCTGCTGGAACCTGTAGTGGCCCAGACTCCATCCGCCAGTGGGAGCGGAGAAGCAAGGCTCATCTCATACACCCGGCATCACCACCACCCTGCACCCAGCCCAGGTTGCTGAAGGCGGGTGGCGGAGAGAGGGTGGCCATGGGTGGACTTGGAGGTCAAGAAGCCCTGCTCCACCGATTCTGCCTGCCTCGGGATCCCCACTGGGGTGGAGCAGTGGCACTGGGGTGGAGCAGTGGCACTGGGGTGGAGCAGTGGCTCAGCCGTGGAGCGCTTGCCTGGCATGGGGGAGGACAAAGGCTCGAACCCCAGCACCATATACACAACTAAGTGTTGGAAAAACAAAGTCCTGATGGAAAAATAAAGAAAAATGATTCTTTCTCTCACTCTCTCCTTTAAAAAATTAAATACAACCATCCCTCCCTTTCTCGGTGTGTCAATCAGAAGACAAAAGTATCTGTCCACCGGCCAGCGAGGACTTGGCCTTCGCCATTCGCAGACGATCAGATAAGCGGGGCCCCGCCGGGCGGAGGCCTGCGAGGCGGAAGGGAAGAGGAGCCGTGAGAGCGAGGTCTGAGAGTGCGCAGCCCTTCCCATGTCCGGCCTGGGCGCCTGGGCGCGCTGAGACCGGAAGGAACGATCCAGGGAAGACCGGCGGTGCGGCACTGGCCCCGCCCCTCAGCAATGGCTTCCGGGAAGAAACGGGCGCCTTCTATTGGCCGTCGCTCCGTGACGTCACCAGCGTGCGCCCGCTTTTCGAGGTTCCCTGCTGGTGCGGCGCGGCGCTGGCAGGTCAGCTGGCTCCCGCTGCCTTTGGTCTCCCGCGCACCCCAACGCTACACCGCAGGGCGCCCGGCAGGAACGGCAGCCGCGGCTAGGTAGGTTGGGTCTGGGCCAGACTGGGAGGGGGTCGTCCACGGGGGGCCGGACTGGACCTGGTCGCAGGCCGCTTCCGACCCCACGGACGGAGGGGCCGTGACCCTTTTGAGCCCCTACGGACTGCCTAGAGCTGGGGATTTAGGCAAGGGAGGGACCGACTTCTATTCCAGGCGAGCTGATGGTGGGACAGAGTCCCAAGTGCAAACCCGCATCCCAGGCTGCCAAGCTTGGGCGAGTTCCACCTGTCGCAGCCACTTTGCTTGAGCACTCTTTGGCAGAGCTGACTTAAGCTCGGGCCCTGAGGCATGACGGCTACTGCAGAAGTGGCGGGGTCACCTGGGCATGTGACTTTAATCGTTAACCAACAGTGCACCCTTTTGTAGAATCAGGTGTCCTTCCCCAGGGGATGTGGCAAGGGTAAAATGAACCCGCATGTGCCCTTTACCTGGGAGGAGCAAAATCTGTGGGGCCTGTGGTTATCTAGAAGAGCGGGTGGTTAGTCCCGTCTCTTCGGCGCGGGCCTCTAGGCCCCCAGAGGCATGGCTGATGGCAGGACTGATGACAGGGCCTCTGGAGGATCTCCTCTTGGAGGTGGTGCCTTGGGAGGAGTAGAGGGACTGTCCATAGATTGTCTTGCTTGCACAACACCAGACTTCTAAAGACTTAAGTGTCACTTGGACATGAATTCAAATACCAGTTCTTTCTCTTAACTGTATGATCCTTGGACATTGGGCACATTCCTTAACCTCTGTAAGCCCTAGATTTTACCTCTGTAAAATAGGGCTAACAGTGCCTACCATCCACAGTTGTCAAGAGAATTAAATGAGACATTTTAGGTAGCACATTTGACATGGTACCTGCCATTCTGTGAGAGCCCTTACTATTATTATAGCGTGTAGGGTGCCTGAGTGCACGCATCTTGACTGAAACAACATTTTGACAATTGCATGGTTAATGTTTGTATAAGAAAACAGGGCTAGAGACACAAAGTCCTTGGTTTTCCAGCCAAACTTGGAGGCCAGCACAATAGTGACCTAAGTCTAATGAGTTTTTAACTGGACAGGGCAGATTGACTTAGTAGTGTGAATTAGGGCTCAGAGAGTGTTATAAATGAAATCAAACACGTGGTCAGGTGTGGGTGAGCAAGGCAGAAATTTTACTTCTGCTGAGGGAAAGAAAAATGTGCGCCTCGCAAGGCAGTGAGGGGTTTTTAACTCCAACCTGATGCAATACTGCCCTTTGCCCTAATTGGAGGAGCTCAGGTGCACAGTCTGCGCGATTGGAGGAGCTCAGGTGCATAGTCTGCGCCATTGGCTGTGATCAGGTGGAGGCAGGTGCAAGAGGGAATAGGCGGCAACTGGGAGAGAATGGGGATGGGGGTCGCTGCACCCATGGCGAGGGTCATAGTGATTCCAAGTTCACAGGAAGAAGATAGCAGGGTACCAGAAGGGGTCCTTGGAAAGAAGTGGGCGGACACAGGTGAGGGAGTTACTATCTTCAAAGGGGGAGAGGGTCTAAAATGGAGGTAGTAAATTATACATCACAATCTTTCAAGTTTGACAGAAAAGACATCTTACAGAGAGCTACCTCCACTTTTTTTTTCTTTTTAGCATAAAGAGCTATTTGTAAAAGCAAGATACTATGCAGGGGAGGGACAGTTTGGAGAGGTTGAAGACCAGACTGAAGAACAAAGTAGAATGAGAGAGGCTGGGGATATAACTTAATGGTAGACCACTTGCCTACTATGTATGAAGCCCTGGGGTTCAATCCTCAGTACTGGAAAAAAAGAAAGAAAGAAAGAAAAAGATTGAGGATGGGGTCTGACTTAAATGGAGCATGGACCTCAGACCTGAGCCCTAATGATATTTTCCAGATAATCTGAGGAGGGAAGGCATAGCTCTCTGTCCCAAGGTTGACAGTCGCCAGTCTCTCCCCAAAAGTGAAATCAAGCCCTTACTTCTGTCGTGTCACTGAGAGCCTTCCGTATGGCAAGCACAGAATTCAGCTCTGTGCTCTCAGCAGCATAGCCAGAGACAACAGAGCACTGCTGTAAGGTGGAGGCCCCGCTTCTTGTCCGCAGCAGCCCCTAGCAGCGGAAACTAAATAATGACTGAAGAGGCAGGTGGGGGCTGCTCTAGAAGGCTGGGCAGCCTGGCAGAGGTTCTGGCTTGCACATGTGAGCACCAGGAAACATTTCATGCAGCAGGACCAAATTGGCATTTAAGGAACTGTATGAGGCCCATGTTGGCAGGGCAGCTCATGAATGCCAGGGTGCCACCCTCAGCTAATTCCTAGTCCCACTCAGCTCACAGCACTTCCTCAAGCAGCTGGACAAAACCCAGCACCCTGATCACCTTCAGAATACTAGGCCCAGTAACTGGCTCTTGCTTTCCTCAGTCCACAACTGTCTCCCTACAAGCAGGGTGGCAAGGGCTGAGTTCATCAAACCTTCATTGTTTCCCCAGTGCCTACAGCATTGCCAGGTCATTGTAAACTTTCAAAAAATAATGGTTGAAGGAACACTGGGTCCCTTGGGACAAGCCTGGAACCTGCCACGAAGGAGTCACTCCTCCGTAATCTTTCACTGTATGAAGTATAGCAGGTGAAATAACATACACAGCACTTCCCATGTAGCGGGCCAGGAATGGTTGATGGGGCACAGGGACTTGAACTTAAAAGGACCCTGATTATGGTTCTGAACTCCTTCTGACTCCTCATCCCTTGATTGTTTTCCTTCTGTAGGCTCTGATGCTGATAACTGGTGGAAGGAGGTTGCTCACAGCTGTGCTACAGGCTGGGAAGCAGCCCTTTCAGCCCTCCAGAGACATGAGATTGGTGCAGTTCCAGGCTCCCCAGCTGGCTGGGCCTCACCTGGGCCTGGAGGCAGGGAGTGGTGGTGGGGTCATTGACCTCAATGCTTTTGACCCCACACTCCCCAAGACAATGATGCAGTTCCTGGAGCAGGGAGAAGCTACCCTGTCGGTGGCCAGAAGGTAAGTCAGGTGGCAGCATCGCCCTGCAGCCACTACCCCTGCCCTCTCCTGCCTTCACACACTCCACCTGAGAAACAGAACCAGCAGGTGGCCCTTCCCCAAGGGAGCAAGGCCTTTTCCACTCAGCTAAGAACCTTAGAAATCATACACTGCAACATCTTCAGTTTACAGAGGGGGAGCCGAGGCCCAGGAGGGCTGGTTCTCTCCTGAGGCCACATGCCAGGTACTGCCTTCCCTCATGGATTAAGTCCTGCTTGCCTGAGGAGTCTGGGACCAAGTGGGAGGCATCTGGGGAAGCTAAGGGAGTGTTTAAACTCCTGGCTCTTATTGAAGAGGGGACTGCACAAAGAAATTCTCCAAGATCACTGTTTGCCAAGTCGGGGGCAGAGGGAGTGGGGTGTTCTGAAGCCGGTAGCTCTGTACAATCTGGCTCAAGAACTGATGAACTGAAAATTAAAAACACTTGAAGATGATGTTTTCACCTACTAAATTGGCAGAAATAGAAATGTTTGACCATATATGGTGTCGGTGACAGCATGTTCCCATAATGTCATTTTCTCCAAAGATCGGAAACAACATCCATGCCCTCACTAGGGAGTTGTGTGCATCTCCAAAGTATAGTAACAAGCAGAAATAAAGCAGGGGTGGGGGAGTGGACAAAACTAAGTTGTGACGGAGGGATTGTCAAAAAAAGTATGTATATACACACACCGCGCGCGCACACACACATATGTGTTTTTAAAGTGTGTAGTATACTGTGTTGCATGCAAAAGGGTGAAAGGAAAGCTTATTGAAGAGCAGCTCTTAAGAACTTCTCAGGAGGGGCTGGAGCAGTGGCTCAGCAGTTGTGGTGCTTGCCTGGCATGTGCACGGACTCAGGTTCAAACCCCAGCACCATGTACACAACAAAGTGTCAGAGCAACAGAAGCCACATGAAAAACTAAATAAAGTTGATTCTTACTCTCACTCACTGTCCCTCTTTAAAAAAAAAAAAAAAAAAAAAAAATCACAACACCAGGCTATAGAGGATGTCTCCAGGGAGGGACATGGCATGGCTAGAAGGGGTAAGAGACCATACCATGTATTTGCATTATATACCTGTTGAATTCTCCTATGTGGACATGAATTTCCTAATGGGGGAAAGGAAACAACACTGGATAAATAACAGTGCTTAAAGCGCTATCAAAGAACACTGGTTCTCTCCTGCTTGGTCTCTACAGAGCCCTGACGACCCAGTTGCCTGTCCTCCCATGGTCAGAGGTGACCTTCCTGGCCCCAGTCACAAGGCCAGACAAGGTGGTATGTGTGGGCTTGAACTATGCGGACCACTGCAAAGAACAGAACGTGCCTGTGCCCAAGGAGCCCATCATCTTCAGCAAGTTTGCCAGCTCCATTGTGGGACCCTATGACGAGGTGGTCCTCCCACCAGAGAGCCAGGTGAGTGCCCTACCACCACCTTCCTGAGTCACTGGGGCCCTCACAAGGGCGCATTCAACCTACAGGAATTCATTTGACGCAGCGTTAAGCAGAAGCCACAGGAGGTAATACTGGCCTGGTGGGGGGGATGCACCTCCTCCTAATTGTAAAAGTAACATATCTTGGTGCTGGATCAGTGGCTCAGCGGTTGGAACGCTTGCCTGGCAAGTGCAAGGACCCAGGTTCAAATCCCTGTACCACATACACACCTAGGTGTCAGAGAAACAAAGACCAGATGGAAAAAAAAAAAAAATTGAGTCTTTCTCTCTTTCCCTCTCTTCCCTCTAGCTTTAAAAAAAGAAAGAAAAGAAATAGCAGCCAATTCAAAAGGCTTAATCTACTGCGTAGTTGAATTTTGCTGATTTGGGTGGAGGTTGAGCATTTGTTCGTATTTTGTAACCGTATTTCTTTTTGCGAAGAATCCCTTTGCCCAAGACGCTGACTTTTTCTTATCATAAAGTGAGGTAATACAGCACAGCACTTCCTGCCTGAACAAGCTGATGTTACTGCAAGCATCGAGAGTGACTTGTGAGCTGAATCCGCCAGACACTGGTTGGTCTTGTAGTCATTTGGGGCGCTGGGCCACCTCCACTGCAGAGCCAGTGAGAGCCTACAAGTCATTTCTCCCCTGCCATCCACCTGGCTCTGGTTTGTGGTGAATGTAAATGCACTGGCAGCCAAGGCCCATGCAGGCCTGGGGCCTCAGGCACAGCGCACAGTCCCTCAGTTCAGGAACAGGCCCAGGACCACTGCAGCCACAGGACCATCATGTTGTTCCCATCCCCCTCACAGCCTCCTTCCCACTCTACAGGAGGTGGACTGGGAGGTGGAGCTGGCCGTGGTCATTGGAAAGAAAGGCAAGCACATCAAGGTGAGGTGCCGGAATGGAGCAGAGGCCCGGCTCCACCCCTGCCGGTGCTGAACACACTCCCCAGAACGGGTGCCTGGTGTTCCCAGTACTGGGACATGGTCAGCACCTCCCTGCTCCCTGACGTTGCCTTACAACTACCTACCAGTTAACGTGGGATAATTGCTTTGAGATCCTTTGTACTAGGGTTTGGTATCACCTGAGATGTAACCTCCTATCTGGCCGAATCCCCTGACCCCATAGGCCACAGATGCCATGGCTCACGTGGCTGGCTTCACTGTGGCTAATGATGTGAGTGCTCGGGACTGGCAAATGAGACGCAATGGGAAGCAGTGGCTGCTGGGAAAAACCTTCGACACCTTCTGTCCCCTGGGCCCTGCCTTGGTTACCAAGGACAGTATAGCAGGTGGGTTCCTGGTCTTTGTACTTGGGCCTGACCTTAGTTTCAGGAGAGAGCAGTACTTCGTGGAGGAGTGCAGGTGCAGCCACATGTAGGCCCACCTCCCTGGCCACCCTGTCCCTGCTGCTCCCTCCAGGGCAAGTGCTCAGCTTCAGCCAGGTTCCCTTATGGGTGCCTCCTGAGCCCTGGGGAGCACATCTGTGGTGGTTGTGAAACCACATTCATGAAGTGAATCACAACAACCCTGCACTAATGGTGGGCCTGGCTTCCTCCAGCTGCCACCATCTGGATTGGAACCAACTGGCCCTTTAGCATGGAGAATTGCTGAAGAATTGCTGTGCTACAGCCAGTTCAGGTGGCTCGTGTCTGTAATCCCATCAACTCAGGGGGCTGAGGAGGTTTGCAAGTTCAAGACCAACCTCAGCAACTTACCAAGGCCCTGAGGACTTAGACCCTGTCTCAAAGGAAAACAAAGGGATGTGGTTCAGTGGTTAAACACCCCGGATTCAATCTCCAGAACCAAAAAAACCCTGTTCACTTTTCTACAGTAAGGGAGAGATGGGAACACCAAATGGAGCTCACCCAGCCGCTGCCTACACAGAACATAGCCAGCCATATGCTGCAGGGATAGGAAGCACCAGCAGGGTGGCAAGGCCATGTGGGTGAACCACACCCAGGGCAGTAGAGCCTCACAGCACCGTGCAGAGTCCTCAATCCTAAATTCCATTCCAGCTGCTCTAAGGGGGTGCAGAACACAGAGCCAAGAAAGGTGCAGGTTTGGGGCAGTGCCAGTCAGCGTCAGATGACAGCACCATGGGGCTTCGCTGTCCCTGCTGGAGCCGCCACTCTTGCTTTGTAAATGTGGAATCATTTTATAACTACAGTTATCAGCTCTGCTGTGGACAAAAACCCTAGCCATTTCTCCCCCACTTCAGAGTCTGGAATACCCCTCCTTCACTTGCCCAGTGGCTACTGCCTGATGCCTGGGGGCGATGGGAATGCATGGAAACCATTTCTGCACAGGAGTCCCAGGGAAGAGTGCCAAGCCAGAGAAACAGGACCCTTTTCATTTGGCAGGTTGAAGCCTCCCTCCCTAGGCGAGGGAGCGTCTAACCCCATGGTGTTTTCATTTCAGATCCACACAACTTAAAGATCTGCTGCCGCGTGAATGGGGAGGTGGTCCAGAGCAGCAACACTAACCAGATGGTGTTTAAGACAGAGGAGTTGATAGCCTGGGTCTCCCAGTAAGTGGGTGGAGTCCCCCATCTGCACACCTGGAGGCTTAGTTGAGCCCTCCATCCCTGGATGTGGCCGCCTTAGCCCTTGGTGTCACCTGGCTCTTTTGCTTTGCCCTAGGTTTGTCACTCTTTACCCAGGAGATGTCATCCTCACCGGGACCCCCCCAGGTGTTGGTGTGTTCAGGAAGCCACCCGTCTTTCTCAAGGTAGGTTAGCTGAGAGAAGGAAAGGGGGCAAGGATAAGGACTGAGAAGGCCTGTGTAGGTGTGCACCAGAGCCAAGGGCTAAAACCTCATGACCTGCTGTTGCAGAAGGGAGATGAAGTCCAGTGTGAGATTGAAGAGCTGGGCACCATTGTCAACAAGGTGGTGTGATGGCTTCCTCACAAGCCCCGGACCCGAGCTGAGAGGGAGCCTCTGTTCCCAAAGCTGCTCTTCTAGGTAGGAGGAAGGCAGGTGGAGCTCTGTAATAAATCTGGCAAGTCAAAGCAATACCTTAGCTTCTGCTGTTCTGTCTTCTTTTAGGGTTTTTATCAGGAGGAAGAATGGGGCATTTTCACAGGAGTGGGAAAGGAGACTTGCCCATTCCTTTGTTTATTACCCAAACAATGGAGAAACCAAGACACTTAAACCACAGACTGTTGTCCAGCCAAGGGCTTGCAGCCCTCTCAGTCTTCTGACTCTAGGACCCAGCACGTTGTGGGGCCAATAAGTCTTCGAACAGGCTCTGCCTCATGGTTCTAATTGCAGATGAACTGTCGGATGAACTGTTCCAACTTGTCCTGATTGTCCCGGCTGGCAAATGTAGGAGACAGATGGAGCTGGGGGCCTGCAGGACTGGGCACCTGCTGCAGCACCTGGGCCATGAAATGGATGTGAGTGCTCCCAGGGCCAAAGGCCAAGCCTTAGGCCGGTGTGTCTGAGGGTGCACGCTGCCTGTCTCTCCAACCATTCCCAGTATACCCCTCCTCCCGCCAGAGTAGGGGAAGCCAGTGGTTTGGGAGACCAAGAGGAGTAGGAAAACCATCCAGTCCTTCATATCTGTTCCTAGGTTAATCCCAGTGGCCAGCTCTGTGAGATGGGGGACACAGCTAGTTTCCTTGAGCAGTTCTACCAGAGGTTTGGGAGCAGGAGGATGGTGACACTGGCCCCTCTCACCCCCAGGTCTCTGAAGGTCCAGATAGCACTGATGGCGAGGTTTGGGTCCGCATATTCTAGGAGGAGGAAAATTGAAAGCTCTAGGAAAGGAGCCATTGGACACCTCTTTCCTCTTGTTTAGTGAAGGAATAAAAAAAAAATGCAGGGATAGGGCTCTGATGGGACTGGGGGGCTCAAAGGCTCTCTCCACACTCAGTAGTTCTTCCTGGAGTTGAGCTGCCACTGCCCAGCAGGGGGCAGCAGCTACCAGCAAACCCACCCACCTCCAGGAACCTGGGCTTGTTGGACTCACCAAAGATCCCTTCTTCCTGGGCTGTGGCCTGAAAGAACTGGAACAACTGCTCTGTATAGCCTGACTCTGCAGAAGGAAGACCTAGATGCAAGTCCTGCCTGGGTAGAACCCTACCCAGCCAGCCCAGAGGGGAGGGGGAACCTTACCAGTATCAGGCAGCTGTCCCTGTGGGAGGAAGGCGGCAGCCTGAGCAAAGGCCTTGAGCAGTGGACTGAGCAAGCGGCAGAGGAAAAGGAAGAAGTCAGGACAGCGTGACTGCTGGCTAAGCTGAAGGAGAACAGGCCTGGGTGAGGGCAGTTCCCCACTGCTTCCCTGCTACCTCCCTTCAGAAAAGAATGGCTTCTCCAACACACCCTGAAGTACCGTCCCTCGGCTTCCTCATAGTCATCACTGTCACTGTCAGTAAAGTCCCCACTCGGTTTCCACAGCAGCTTTGCACTCAAACGCTGACGCCCTGTGTCACAGGCTGGCCGGGAGCCTGGGGTCTGGAAGCCATGACAGCTGTTGCTCCTTGTCAGGCTGGCCAGGGATTAGCCCTTCATCCCCCAGACTGGGTCCATGCAGGTAAAAACCAGTAAAAGCTGATCTAGGGAGCCCTGAAAGATGCCCAAAGCTGGGGCAGGAAGTGTGAAGGGAACCTCACAAGTACATGTCCAATTCTGTCATGACACATAGGCCCAGGGCAGGTGCAGTGGAGTTGGGTTCCCTTGTACGCTAGGCCAGTGGGCAGCCCACTCCCACAGCACATAGGACAGAGGAGTCTGGGATGCCACCTCCAGCTGCTGTGCCTACCTCCTCAGCAACCAGAAGCCCACACTGGATAAGCCGGTCCAGCACTTCCTGACAGTAACAGTAGGAAGACTGGCAGGGCTGAGGAGAGAGGAACACCCATGTCACTCCAGGAGAGCCAGGTACAAGGCCTGAGGTTGTAGGGGCAGGGCTGGACCACCTCCAACAACCCAGAAGGCATCAGGACCCTGTGGGCTGAGTCTGACCTGCAGCAGTAACAGATCTTGTGGCAGCAGGTGCAGCAGCAGCAGGATCTGGCGGTAGAGTTCGTTCTGGCTTAGTAGCTCTATGCCCTGAAGCTCCCAGGGCCCCTCAGGTGGCACTCTGCCTGCCAGCAGCCCCCGCACCGCACAGGCTAGTGGAGGTGGGGGAGGATGAAGGAAGCTGGGCCCCTCTCCCCTGCACACACATCCTACCCACCCCAAGCCCTCAGGACTCACCACCCACAGCCTCATTCAGGAAGGCAGGCAGCAGCTCTGCACTCAGGCGTGCCAGGTGCGTGAGGCCCGGGCCAGGTCGTGGCACCACCACCAAGTCCCCTCGGTGGATACGCAGAAGGACCACATGAGCCCGCAGCAGGCTCAGTGTGTGCTGCACCAAGCACCGCAGCTGCCCTGAGAAGCCCACATCAAAGCCACGTAGTAGCGTCTCCTCTGTCAGCCAGGAGAACTCCCCGAGGAGCTGCGACAGGACTACGCCCTGTTGGACAGAACAGGGCTGAGCAGGCAGGCTGGGGCGCCCCAGGTCCCAGCACACTGCGACCTACCTTCTGGTGCTTGAACAGCAGCAATGTCGCCATGATGGCCGTGCTCATCACCGCCGAGCTCGCCACGCTGGCTGTCATGATGGGGCCAGAGATGGGTGCTGGTCAGTGGCCTCATCTCCCTGTCACCTAGCAAGTCTGCCCAGCTCCACCCCAGGAGTGGAGAGCAAGACTGGAGAACTGGCATTTGTCACGTGTGCAGACCACCAGTCCTCCAGCCCAGGGTCCTGCCCTGGGACTGTAAGGCCCACAGCAGGGACTGGAAAGTCTATTACTCAGTAGGCACTGTGTTAAGCCCCTTAGGCAGCACTCCATTCAGTTATTCTTAACCACTTGTAGCTAAAGGGACACCATGTGCCCAAGGCAGGGCCAGGTAGAACCTGAAGTAGTGGCCACAGCTGGGCATATGCCCTTTACTGCTCATGCTTGGCTGAGATGGCAGACTGTGTGCACTCAGCTGCTCCCCAGCTGCCCTGCTCCTTGGGCAGGTTCCTCTCTTCACATGTCCCAAGTGTGCCACCAAGGGAGGGTGGATCAGGTGCAGATACCCATCTGGAACAGGGGGCCCTAACGACTGGTCAACCTACAGAGAAAAGGGACTGTGCGAGACCTGCCCCAAAGGCCTATGCCTGCTTTCCCTCACCATGCAGGATATGCCGGCTTAGTCTCCTGACCAGGAGCTGATCCTCTTCCTTGAAGGCCAGGAGGGGTCCAGTAGTTGGGGTCCACTCCTGCTCCTTTTCAGTGTCTGGGACAACAGTGCTGGGACAGAAAGCAAAGAATGAAGGGACCAAAGGCATGTCTGTGAAGCCCAGATCTTCCACAAACGTGTTCCCCCCATCCCAGCCCTAAGTCAGGGGATAGCTCCTCTAACCCCACCCCTTCCAGGCCTGTGTGACACATTTCACATTCAGACTGCAGCAAGGCAAGATCTGCCATGAGGCAGGGCTGCTGGCATGCTCCTGTGGGGGTGGGCTGAGGGAAGGTTACACTACAAAGCTGGAGGGCTGTCTGCAGGGCCCCGAGACCCACACACACCCCTGCCCTACCACTGGCCCAGCACGATGGGTTGCAGTAGGTGCTCCAGGGTCTGCCTGCTGCCCCAACAGCTCCTGGCATTGATGGTATACTCCTGCCAGAACAGGACTCTCAGGTGATGTGCTCTGGCCACAGCCCACTGAGGCAGGTGACACTATTCTGCAGTGGCTTTGAAGGCCAGGCTGCCAGAAGCCTCAGTAGACTTCCATCCTTGCCCAACTGGCTCCATACCTGCAGGGAGAAGGGCTGGGCAAGGTGCACCCGGACACAGACCTTGCGGGGACAGCACCAGCAGCTGCGAAGTCTCTGCAGGACAGCCACAGCTCCCCTCCACAGCCCCAGAGGCATCGAGTCCTGTAGAGGAAGAGAGGCTGAGTACCTAGCTTGCTGGGGACAGTGCTCTCAGGCAGGTCTCAGGGCTGCCTGCCCCCCCAGAGGTGCCCTATGCTCCCAGCCTGTAACCCTATCTCAGGCCCAGCCTCAGGCGTGAGCTTGCCCTCTCCAAGCTCCCATCTTGTCCACGCAGCAGAAATCCCTCTGTGGAGGGTCTTTTAAGAATTAAATAAGGAGTTGGAGAGATGGCTTAGTGGTAGAATGCTTGCCTGGAATGTGCGAGGACCTGGATTTGATCCCCAGCACCACATACACAACTAAGTGAAGGAAAAACAAGAACCTGAAGAAAAAATTTTCTTTCTCACTCTGTCAAAAAAAAAAAAAAAGTTGATGTGACAGCCATGGGAGGGGCTGCAGAATGATGAGTGTAAGAATTCTTTGCACACACACCTCACTCCCCACTCTGACCCCAGCCCTAAGGGGGACTCAGCCACAACACAGTATTATGCCTGTCTAGAGCTGGTATCCAGTTGGGATTCCAAAGGGCAGGAGGAGCTCACTTGATGTACGTCCCATGATATATCTGGAACTAGGTCGTAGGTAATAGCCACTGGCACCAGCATAGCATCTGGGACAATACCCACTTGGACTGCCTGCACCACCAGTCCTAGCCAGGCCTGGCCCAGGGCTGACAGCCGTGGCCCTCGAGCTCCAGGAGGCTCCTCCAGGAAGATAAGCAGAGGTTGCCCACTGACCAGTAGCTGCTCCATAGCCTGGAATAGGAGGGAAAGGAGACAGGTATCAAGATCAAAGCAGAAACAGAGCCCTATATCCCTGGTTTGGCTCATATACAGCAATGGGGACACTCACCGCATGGACCACAGCCCTTGCAAGGATGCCCTCGGAACTGTCTAGAGAAAGGCTGGCCTCTGGGGGCAAGAAAAGTCCCCCAAGACTCCTCAGCAGGGCTCTATGGGGCATAGGGAAGAGTCTGGTAAGAAAAAGGGCTCCAGAGATAGGAAATGAAATGCCCTTACCTCATCCAGGGCCAGCCTGTGCCCTGTCTGAACACTGAAGCAGCCTTGGCCCTGTGACCTGTAGTTGACCCTCTGTTTGTGCCCCACAGGATGGTCTGCCATATGGCTAGAGCAGTAGGGTCCACAAGAGGGCCTTTGGGGAGCTGCTCCCAGCATATACCCTTCCCCAGACACCCTTCTCCAGTCTAGGACTTCTCCGGTTCTCCAGGGTCTCACAGCTCTTACCTGAGGGCAGGGGAGCAGGCACTGGAGTCCCAAGCCACACGGAGCACACCCAGGCCCTGGGAGAGCAGCACAAAGGGCAGCAAGATTCCATCCAGGAGCGACTTGTGAGTTGAAAGGAAGACAAGCGGCGATCCCTGCTCCAGGAAATACCAGAGGGAAGTGCCAACCGCCCCCCGACCCCGCCCAGACACAGAAGTCAAACCCCAGAACCTGCAAACTCAAGGCGGCCAGAGGGAGTGACGGATCAGCAGAAGAGATTCTCTGAGTACATTTCCCAAAATGTTTAAGGTAATGCAGTGATATAATGGTTGTTAAGACCATGATGAAAAGATGTGAGAAACTGCTCCACAGGAGCAGGACCATGAGACACCAAGGGAAGGTGGACTTCTCCCACCAGATGATGGGGCTGGTCTGGACTTAAGGGCTTGCCTTAGCTTCTGCTCCTGCCATCTCATCCCAGGTGGGCGGGGCCTTACCGCCTGGACGGCCTTATGGACCATCTTCATCTGGCCCTTGTGGAGTTGCACATTCAGGAAGAGGCAGTTCAGGAACCGCAGCAGCACCCAGCTGAACAGCCTGGGAGGCAGCACTCCAGCATGAGGTGCAGCAGTGGTCACGTGACACAAGCCCCACAGTAGCTCAGAGGTCTGCCCAGAACTCTTAAGGCAGGCACTACTACTGTCCCCAATTTATAGAAGAGGAAAGTAAGGCTCAGAGAGGCTACATTCTGCTTAACGGCAAAAAATGCTAAGAAGTGTGGTGCTGGGACTGGAAGGGGACCAAATACCACAGCCAAGACCTCCTGGTGAAGCTGGCTTACATCAGATTCAGAGCCATCTACCTTTATTTACCCCAAAGAAGACAAAGGGCCCAGCCTTTCCCCACATAGAACCCAATTGATCTCTGCGAACTACCAGGAATGGTGAAGTAAGAGGGAAGGGGTTGTGAGGGAAGGAAAGGGGATCATTGGTGGGAAGTAGGAGTTCCTCCAGAGGCCTGTGGGAAATCAGCTTTAACCAAGGGCACCGGTGCAGATGCTGGTAGCATGGAGATGTGGTGAACGTGCAGCAAGTCACTGTCTGATGGTGTGACACAGGATGTTCCCTGACAATGGTTAGGCCTGAGAAGGAACACTGGGTGGGAGCCCCTGAGAATGCCAAGTGGCTCTGTGAGATGTGTACTGACAGAGGCATTGGTGCACCATGGTGTGTTTCTCTAGCAAACTGACTGCTTAGGCACAGAGAGAAGACAGGCAGCCAGGACTGTGCCCAGAGACTTTCACTAAGTCATTATCATCATGATGGGTGTGGGATCTGAGCTAGCTCAAGAGGGAAGGAAAGTCAAGAGGGGCCGGTAGCCAAAGCAAAGGTGTTCAGGTCTAAGAGGTGGAAGCCTCAACAAAGGCAAGGAACTGTCAAGAGGAGGGCTGTAAAGGTCACCAACAACCTCTGCTTTCTGTCCTTGCTCAGTCACCGCTCAGCACTTAAGACCACTAAGCCTGACATATCCAACCCTGAACTCTTTCCCTCAGTGACTCGCTCATGCCCTGGCTCTAAACACCAACTGTGCACTATACAGCTCTGCAAATGAATGTCCTTGGCCCCAACCTTTCTTCTGAGCTCCAGATCCATATATGCAACTAAGTCCTCGGTCGGGAATTGAAACTTTAACCATCCTTCCTGGGCCAAACTCACTTCTTCCCAAGCCTGTCCCGCTCTAGACACAGCACCAGTTTCTAGGGCAGAAATGGCTCCCCTATGATTTCTCCCTTTTCCCCTCTCTGCTCCCAGCCCCACCACCCAGTCCATCAGTGAGTCTCATTATTAGTACCTTGATCTCTCGATCCACATCTTCCAACCTCTACTGTCCATCATCATGGCTCACTTAGACTAACTGCCTTCCAGAAGGTCTTCTAGTCTTTTTTTTTTTTTTTTTTGTACTGGGAATTGAACCCAGGGGCACTTGACCCACTAAGCCACATCTCTAGCTTGTTTTATTTATTTTTGAGACAGGATCTCACTAAATTGCTGAGGCTGGCTTTGAACTCACACTCACCGGGATTACAGGCATGCATCATCACTCCCAGAGGAGTTTTTTTTCCCCTTTGTTGCCATCTTAATAGATTAGTTTTTCCTTATCCATTTTTTTTTACTGTGTGCCATTTTGGAAATTACACTATTTCTGTTATTTGACTGGTTTATTTCAGATTTCTTTTCAGTACTGGGGACTGAATCCAGGGCCTCGCACATGCTAGGCAAGTGCTGAGCCACATCCCCAGCCCTGCTGGTCTTACTCTTAACCCCAACTCATCATGTTGTCACTTCTTGCTTAAAACCTTTGTACTGCTTTTCACTGCACTTAAGAGATCCAGCCTGAACTTTTTTTTTTTTTCAGGAAAAGAGAGAATCAATTTTAGTTTTTCATGTGGCTTTTGTTACTGTATGTGGTGCAGGAGTTCAAACTTGTATCCTCATGCATATCAGGCAAGCACCATAAGCACTAAGCCACTGCTCCTGTCCCCAACCTGAACTTCTTATATGACCCTGAATGATCTGGGTCTTTCTACTTCTCAAAGTCTTATTCCTTATTTGCTAGCTTCCAACCACACCATCATCTTGAGCAACCCGACCCTTTCCTGCTCATGCTAATTTCCTCTCACAGGACTCTTCCCCACCCTCACTTCTATACCTGAAGTTAGCTCCCCTTTCCTCCTTTGGTCCTGGAATTCAAGTCTCTTTCTCCTCTGAGCATTTGCAGTCTCATCCCTGTTGCTTCCTCCTTGCACCTGTATCTCTATTTAGTCCTCCACTCCTGGCAAACAGAGTCCTGCATCTAACAAGCACACAGAGCTGTGCTGCACCAGTGTGCAGAGGGCAGGAAGGTGGGGACAGCAGGTTGCAGCCCACACTAGTAAATATCATCCGGCTCCCCAGAAGGAGCATCCAGCTCTTCCCTAAGCCCACTCTCCAGAAGAGCAGAGGCCCCAGCCTGGGGACAAGTATCCTTCAGCTCAGAGTCACCTGAGAAGGAAGGAGCGGGGTGGAGCCAGGATGTGGCCCAGGATGCGCTGAACCTCTTTCTTCACATGGTCTGGCGTCTGGCCTTCCCCAGCCCCTCCTGGTGTCTTCCCTGAGATGAGGTTCTGTACACTGTGGTGTGGAGGAGTGGTGTTGAGCTGAGGCAGGCTGCAGGGCTGCCTCCCCAGGACATAGCCTTGCACCCTCCTTTTGAGAAGAGACCTAGGCAAAGATCACTCTCTCAGAGCCTTGCCCCAGCCTGCCCACCCAACCACCCCTGCCTGAAGCTCTTGTCACCCCTTTAAGAATCCAGAAATGCCAGCCAACCTCCATCCTGTCTCCGTACCCACTGCTTTCCATGATCTTCTGTGAGGCATCCTGGCAAGAGGGTATGTGCTGTTCTAGGGACCACAGGAAATAGCAGAGCCTGCGAACCAGCCAGCCTCGAAACCTGGGCAGAGCCCCCAGAGCAAGGAGGAAGGTGGTTGAGAGAGGGGTCCAACAGGGCCCACATGGGGGCTATTCATCAGGAAGGAATCACACCCCAGCCCACTCCTGTGTCCCTGAAACACTGCAGCAGGGCTTATCACAAAGCAGGGAGAACTACCTGCCTGTCTGTGCCCTAGTCCCACCCCTTCCCCCACCAACAGTGTTCAAAGCCTGACACAGTGGGTGATCCATACATGCTCACAGAAGGAACTGCGAGAAAGTGCCAAGCCTTCCTCTCCCCACTGTGGGTATGGAGAAAAGGACAGGGACCCTTCTTTTTCCATCACATGAAGAAAATGGCACTTTGTAATATAACAAAGCAGGACCCTAGCAACCCTCCACCAAAAGAGCCCTGCCCACCACCCTGGTCCATCCCAGCTCTGACTACCTGGTATTCTCCTCCTTCACCAGGATCACATTGCAGAAGCCCAGATCCATTATGCTTCTGTGGAAGAGGGACTCCTGCCCAAGGGGACAGGGACAGCATGTCTTGGATGGCCTTTGCACTGTCTAAGGAGTTCCTGCCCTACCCTTGTAAGTGGCCCTTCAATTCTAATATCAGCAAGATTATAGCACATCAGCTTCTAAACAGACATTTGACCCAGATCCTGATGCTGGCTTAGAAAAAAGGGTTCCATGATCAAAATGGAAGTGCTGTGTCCTGCACAGAACTGCTGTCCTACAGTGCAGTGTATCAAGTGTCTAGAAGTTCCCTCATCAGCATGAGAGGATGTGTAGCCTGGATCCTCACTAGAAATCCAAGCCCCGCAGCACCAGCACACAGCATGGATGCAGAGGTCTTCAACCATGTGTCCATGGCTGGGGACGTCTGAGTTAACAGTGTCCCAACAGGACTCAGGCAGACATGGTTAGATACCAGCCCTCAAGCTTCTCGGGTGAGGCCCATCCTGACCAACACTTACCCAGCTCTTGGGGGTGCAGGTCTGGCAGCAGCGACCCACAAAGGGACGATACTTCCCTAGGAATGGGGTGACAGCCTCCAGTTTCATCCCAAAGCCTGAGGACCATAGGTTGGTCTGAAAAGAGCCACAGGGAGAGGTGAAGGATTCAAGGTCCTTGCAAGGGGGGCAGGCACCAGGAATCAGAGGCATAGGAGGGGAAGTGGAGGACAGCGGGTGTTATGGAAATGGGAGGGGTCACACTACCTCCTGGCCATTATGGGTGCTCCTCTGCTGGATTTGGGGTCTGGATTTCAACATGGTGTCCATGATGGTCTACAAGATCTAGGAATCAGGCACCTTTCTTCCCACAGGAACCTGACCTATGGAAAGGTGGGAAGACAGACCCCTATGGAGTCTGCACCATAACCCAGGAATTCCTGGGGTGACCCCAAGGCCCCACCCCCAAACAGAAAGAAAACATGCAGGCAGCAGTGAGGATACCCTGGCCTCACGCTGAGGCACCACTCCAGTCCTCCCTCTTTTATGGTGGATTATATTTGGGGTGAGTCCCCCAGAACCTGTGCACTGTAGGAATCATGATCCTGTTACTACTTGGCTTTGTTTCTAAGTTGTGTTACTGGGCAGAGAAGTGGGGAGCTTGAGGGGAAGGCACTGAAATCTAGCTCCTCCTGGCTCCCTTCTCCATACAGGGTGCACCGCATGTGCCTCAGGGCTGGCAAGCGTGAGGACCCAGGTTCAAACCCTAGCACCACATACACAACTATCAGGGAAACAAATGGAAAAATTAAATAGAAAAAAAAAACTGTCTCACAGCCCCTTTCACAGACAGTTGGCACAGGGAGACTCCAAGTCAAGGGTGCAATTTGGGGAGTCCTGCCTCCTTTGCAAAGAGGACATCTGCACCCCTGCTCCAGCCTTAAACCTCTCCCATTCTCAAAATCTAACTGCACTAGAGCTGAGTGAACCCTAAAAAGGCAGTGGAAAAGACAGGGCAAGAGGTAACTCCCATCAGGCAATTAAGTCAGCTCACAATCCAGGGCAACTCCGGCATATATCTTTCAAATACCCAAGTTCTCAAAATGGGGACTCTGAGGTGCCCACAGTAGCCCACGCCTGTAATCCCACCCACTCCATAAGCTGATGCAGGAGGCTCACAAGTGTGAAGCCAGGCTGGGCAACTGAGCAAGTCCTTGATTCAAAATAAGATTAAGGAAAAAATGGGGCCAGGCCAGGTGGCACACACCTGCAATCCCAGGAGCTGGAGAGATGGAGGCAGGCAAAAGGACCCCCACTTCAAAGCCAGCCTCAGCAACTTTGAAAGACCCTGTCTCAGAATAAAAAGGGACGTGGGGCTGGGGATGTGGCTCTGTGGTTAAGTGCCCCTGGGTTCATAAAATAAAATTATATATATATCTCCACCCCGGCTATATAATGTGTTAAAACGTTGTGAATTAGGGCAACGCTTGAAACCGCTGAGTCTTGTTATATAAAAATCACGATTTCCAGCTGCTGCTGCTGCAAAAATAATGTGCAAATTGACATCTCTGGGCAAATATCCCACAGGGCCCCGGCTGGGGAGCCCAGGGTCACCGACCCTTCAGCCCAGCAGCACGCGCCCACCTGCGGGCCACCGCACCCTGGGTGACATCCGCGCACATCTGAGAGTCAAGTCCTGGATTTAAGCACGGAGCTCAAATCCCGTTCGCACCTCCAAAGTATCGCGAGACCTGATCTCGCGAGACTCAGCCCCAAAGCGGCCTCTCCACGCCGCAGCGCCGAGCTGCCCCTCGGAGCTCAGCGGCTCTTAGACTTAACCTGCCCAAAACCCCGACGCCTGCCGCCTGTGCCAAGGACAAGGCAACCGCCCTCCAACGTCACCCCTACCTTCTTGCCCTGAGGGGCTCCTCAGCGCCTCAGGCCCTGCGTGGCCCGCCACCCTCTCCACTGCCCGCCAGCTGAAAAGGCTGCCCAGGCCCAACCCAGAGCTGGTTCTGACGGGCCCAGCCTAGGAAAAGTCCCGCAGCTCTCACCTCACACCTTCCGCCAACTCCCGCCAAAGTACCAATGTGGGGAGGCAAGCGGAAGGCAACGACGTGTGTTCTTACAGGCAGTCCTGAGAGCCAATTGAACTTCGCGCTGGGCCAGAAGCCCCGCCCACACGCTCTCTGCACACGGCACAGCCACGTGCTGGTGCTGGGGAGGGGTTGAGGAGCTGGCCTGCCGGGCCGCGCCAGAAGCCCCGCCCACATGCTCTCTGCACCTGGCACAGCCACGTGCTGGTGCTGGGGAGGGGTTGAGGAGCTGGCCTGCCGGCCGCGCCCGAAGCCCCGCCCACACGCTCTCTGCACACGGCACAGCCACGTGCTGGTGCTGGGGAGGGGGCGAGGAGCGGGCCTGCCGGCCGCGCCCGAAGCCCCGCCCACACGCTCTCTGCACACGGCACAGCCACGTGCTGGTGCTGGGGAGCGGGCCTGCAGGCAGCTGGGCGTCTGGCTGAGCTTGTGGCCCACTTGCCCTCGCAGACAGGCCTTCTAGGGACCCCCGTGATGCATGTGGGACCCAGGGAACCCAAAGATGGAAGAGGATTCAAGGGTAGGCAGAGTCTACCCGTTGAGGAAAGAGGTTCTCGGGGTGTAGTCACCAAGCTGGAATTAAGGCCCGAGCAAACCGGGAAAAGAGATCACCCCGGCCATGGTGGCTCATGCATGTAATCCCAGCGACTCAAGGCGAAGGCAGGACTGCAAGTTCACTATCAGCATTCGCAATCTAGAGAGATCCCGTCTCAAAATTTAAAAAAATAAAAAAAAAATTTGGGGATGGAGCCCAGTGATGATGCGTCCCTGGGTTCAGTCCCCATTAACCGTCCCCCCACATCCACACAGAGAGAGACGTGGATCAGCAAGCCAAGCCTTCTGCATCTTTTCCTGCTAATTAGACGTGCGGACCATACTCAGGGACCTTCTGCAAGCACGGGAGGTGGTTTAGTTAAAACCCAATTCCTGCGTCAGCTCTAAGCCCCGAGTGAATGAAGACCTGGTGGGTTCGCTGATCTTTTGACGGTGTTCCCAGCATGCAGCTGGAGACCAGCAAGAGGCAGACGAGCAATGTGGAGTAGGGAGGGAGTGACCACTTCCTCGCTGCCCTGCCCACTCCTCTGCATGAGTCCACCTGCCTTGCAGAGGATTCCACGGTTTAGAACATCATTGCAAGAACCAAGACTCATAGTGACTGGGCCACAGCTCGCAAAAGCTGGCCCGTATCCCTCTCTAGACCCACCACCCCTACCCCTGATGGGACTCCCCCAGCCTTCCCTCCAGGAAGCCATCTCTGTCCCCGGCTCTGTGTCTACCAGACCATATGTCTGCGTGCATTCACTGTCACCCAGGTTTGCAGTGTCCTTCTAGCACTTGCGCAACCATGTTGTGCCTTATCTTAGCCTTCTTCCGAGTCAGGGTGTACTGGCCACAAGAAGACCCTACTATTCTGAAGCTGAAAAACAACAAGCATAAGAAACCCTTTAATTAGAAGCTGTACATTGCCACCTAAGAGTGCAGATCTGAATTTACCTGGGGGCTGAGGCCCCTCAGTTCTGGGAGCACCCCCTAGACAGGCAGTTAATTCTGCAGTTGTTAACAGGTCCCACCTCTCAACAAAGCTAAGGCTGAGAAGTAGCCCCAAAACAGGCGCTTCAGACAGTAGTCCCAAAACAGATGCACGCATTGTAAGGGCAGAGACCACCTAGTTGAGTTATGCCGTCAGATGTGTTGCTTCTTTGGAGAAATGTTTTGTGCTGGTGATTTGCTGTAATTTGGGTATTTAAAATGAAGCATTGGGGCTGGAGTGGTGCTCAGTGGCTACAGTGCTTGCCTGGCATGTGCAAGGATCCAGGTTCGAACACCAGGACCACATACACAATTAAGTGTCAGAGCAACAAAAACCAGATAAAAAGTTAAATAAAAACGATTCTTTCTCTCTCTCACTGTCCCATTCTCTTAAAAAAAAAAAAAAGCAGCAGCATTGCTTCTAGACTTGGATCTGAGTCGGGATGCTGAAGACACTCGTTCTTTTTCGAGCAGATTGCAGAATGTGCACAGCAAGACCCGCAGGCCAGCTGCTAGGCACACTGATCGTGACCAGCATAATCTGGGGAACATTTGGGCCTGGCCCCACCCAACTTGGACTGGATTTAGGGAGCCCCACCCAGGAATTGTGCCAAAAAGCATTACCCAAAATATCCTAACCCACGTAACAAAGGGATAAAGGCCCTCCCTGTGGAGGGGGCAGATGTGCCCTGACTGTGATGGTAGGTTTTCTTGCTATACGTAGTCTGGAGGAAAGGACCATGTGATGGTTAATTTTAGGTATTAATTTGACTGGCCCATCTGCCCTCTGGGTCACCATCCAAGTTGTTGATAGAGATGTGGGAGCGGAAGATAAAGCTCCAGAGATGGCCTCCTCCCTCAGGTCATCAACCCAGCTTTTGCCCCCTGGCCCTGGTCGGTGATAGAATACCCTGGGTTCAATCCCCTGTACCACTAAATAAATAAGTATATCGCCTTACACCTAAATGGTAAGCAGAATTCTGAGATGAGTGGTAATCATTAAGTCCTCACCCTTGAGTGTGGGCAGCACCTATACCTTGCTTCTGATCAATGGGGAATAACAAAGGTGACAAACTACATAGAAAAGGTGAAAGGAATTTGCTGATGTAATTAAAACTCCCAGGCAATTGCCTTCAAGCTAATCAAAGGGGAGATCATCCCAGGTGGGTCCAACCAATCGGACAAGCCCTTTAAAAAAGGAAGTAAAGAGGTCGAGGTAGGGGGATTACAAGTTCAAGGTCTACCTGGGAGACTGAGCAAGACCCTGTCTCAAAAATAAAAAAATAAGGGGCTAGAGCAGTGGCTCAGTGGTTGGAGCACTTGGCCTGGCATGCTTGAGGACCCGGGTTCAAACCCCAGCACCAGAGACACAACAAAGTGTCATAAAATCAAGGGCCAGATGGAAAAATAAATAGAATCGATTCTCTCTCTCCCTCCTTCTCCCTTAAAAAAATAAAAATAAAAGGTGTTAGGGGTGAATAACCAGTACAGCCACTCTGGAAAGCAGTATGGAGATTCCTCAAAAAATTAGGAATAGAACCACCATATGAGCCAGCTATCCCACTCCTGGGTGTTATCCTAAAAGACCTAAAATCGGTATACTACAGCGATACAGCCCCCTCAATGTTTATAGCAGCTCAATTCACAATAGCTAAATTATGGAATTAACCCAGAGGCCCGTCCATAGGTGAATGGATTACAACGTTGCAGTACATACACACAGAGCTTTTCAAAAGAATGAAATGGTGGCATTTGCTCATAATGGATGCAGTGGAGAATATCAAGCTGTGAAATTAACCAGACTCAGAAACTCAAAAGGTTGACTGTTTTCTCCTATATGCAAAAGCCAGAGTGAAACAAAGGAAAGGAGGAAGAAGAAGATTACATAAAGGACCAATTAAACACAAATTAACAGACCAGTTACAGGAAGTCAAGCGGAACAGAGGACGGAAAATGGGAGAGGAGAGTGAGGAGGGGAGGGAGCAGCGGAGTCGTGAGCTATGAGTTTTTCAGGATGAACCTGACTACTTTGTATAACTGTAAAGCTCTAATTAAAAAATGGAAAGAGAGGGGGCTGGAGCGGTGGCTCGGCGGTTATGGGGCTTGCCTGGCATGCGCAAGTACACGGGTTCAAACCCCAGCACCCAAGTATGCAACTAAGCGTCAGAGCAACTAAAGCCACGTGAAAAACTCAACAAAATTGGTTCTCTCTGTATCTCTCTCTCTCTCTCTCACTGTCCTTCTCTCTTAAAAAAAAGAGAGAGATGGACACAGGTCCTGGTCCATAAGTACCAAGATGTTCCGTGCAGAGCTCTTGGTGTAATTCTTTATTCTTTGGCAGATGGAGGTTGTCCAAGGCAACCTGGGGGTCCATCCCCAGGAGAGTGCAAAGGCAAAGTGAAAACGATTCCTATCGCAGGGAGGAGAGAGAAATTGTGCTCATTGAACACAGAGGGACCTTAAAACAACGCTGGGCTTAAAACGTAGGAAACAATCCGTGAACGCAGACACTGCCATTTGTGGTGGCTCATGCCTGAGATCCCAGCTGCTGGGGAGGCCAAGGCAGGAGGATGGCAAGTTCAAGTCCAGCTGGGACAACTTAGCAAGACCCTTTCCCAAAATAAAAAAGTAAAAAGGACTGGGGTGTGGCTCAGTGGTAGAGCATGCCTGTGTTGAAGCCCCAGCAACACACACACACAGTTCCATTTTACAAGAACCCATCAGAAGGCAGGGGGCTCAGCCCAGAAGGTAGAGAAATAACGCTCGCTCTCAGAGTGGGTGAGGCTGGGAAAGCAGCAGAGAGCAAGAGCCCCCGGAGGGAGAGGTGGGTCTGGCCCGGGGGTGAGTGTGCCTTTCCGTCACCGACGACTTTCAACTGTGAATGACAGAAAGCTCCGGGTGTGTGCATGTGTGTATACATGCCCTAGCTCGCTGGGGATGGAATCCAGAGCCTTATGAATGCCAGACAAGTGCTTCACCACTGAGTTACACCCCCAGCCTCCCAATTTATTTTGTGGGGGAGGTACTGGGGATTGAACCCAGGTGCGCTTTATCACTGAGCCACATCCCCAGCCCTTTTCATTTTTTTTATTTTTAAAGAGAGAGGGACAGTGAGAGAGACAGAGAAAGAGAGAAACAACTTTATTTCGTTTTTCACATAGCCTTAGTTGCTCCAACACTCAGTTGTGTACGTGGTGCTAGGGTTTGAACCCGGGTCCTCGTGCTTGCCAGGCAAGCACCGAAACCGCTGAGCCACCGCTCCAGCCCCCCTTTTCATTTTTTATTCTGAGACAGGATCTCACTAAGTTTCTATGGCCTCACTAAGTTGCTGAGGCTGGCCTTGAACTTGTAATCCTCCTTTCTCAGCCTCCAGAGTCGCTGGAATTACATGCATGTACCACTCCACCTGACCTTCAGTTGTTTTGTTTTTTTTTTTTTAAACAATGCTGATTTATTGACTTACCTGACTGGAAAGTTCAGGGGTAGGTTTCAGGCATCAGTGGATTCAGGTGCTCAGATGGTGTCAGCAAGAAGCCCCTGGATAACTTTCCAAATCTGCTTTCTTGGGCCAATTGCTCTGGGTGGCAAAGGTCAGGCAAATATTCCCCACTAACAGACCAGTATGACCCGGAAAGTGTCACATGACATCCAGGTCAGCAAAGGAATCCTGACCCACAGAGCGATGGCACCATGAAGGTGGACGTCTTGGGACACTGGAAAGACGAGAAGTGAGGTCCTTCGTCTGCCAGCCTGGCCCTGGCCGTCCCAGGGCAGCAGGGACTGCTGGGTCTCAGGGCCAGGGAATGTCCCCGTGGGTTCTGCAGTTCGCAGGCACTCCTTGGGAGCTAGTGGCAGGTGGCCTTAGGAAGAGTGCTGACACTCAGGTCCTGGAGCCTTTCCTTAAGGAAGTGTCTCCCTCTGGGGCTTTCTCCTGGACAGAGTCCATTTCCCAGAGAGCAGGCTCAGGGACTGGGTTTTTCAGGGGTGGTGGTTTTTTCTGGGTGCAGAGGATAATCCAGGGTGTTTTAAGCACAGATAACTGTGGGAGGGCCCTGGGGATCCTGGGTCATTGCAGAAGAGCGTTTCTGTGGAAGCAAATCTATATAATCAGTTGCCAGAAAAGTACTTAACTGCTGGATTCTTTCTGCGCCAGGAGCAGCGGCGGGGGAGAAGATGGTCAGGCTCCCTCAACAAAAGCCCATTCTGCCCCTCGCCCCAGGGCCCGCAGATCCTCCAGCTCTTAACCACCACCTCTCCGCCCCGTGGGCCCACAGGCGGCTGGTGGGTGGCTGCGGCTTTGTCTCTGGGAGCGCTGGGGACGGTGCCTGGCTGGCATTGCTGTGGGCAGGGGAAAGGCCTGCCTTTGTGCAGCCCGCACAACACCTCCCCCAAACCGCTCCTCCTGTTCCCCAGGGGTTTTGGACACAATCCACAGACTTTCCACGGCTGTGGTGGGCAGCGTGGTTGTGTAATAAGCAGCCAGCCACAAGAGCGGAGCAGAGTGGGGCTGCCACTCAGTGCTGGTCTGTATCTGCCCCAGAAGCAGGAAACTGAGCAGAGCAGAAATGGGTGGACTGGTTGGAATTCTTTCAGCTACAAGAAAGCTGAACTCACAGGGGCTTACATGAAAAGATGCATCTCCTGCACCAAGCAGCCCAGAAGTAGGACAGCACAAGTCTGGTTAATTCAGGGCTGCAGTGACGTTGATAGAGATCCAGGTTTCTTTTACCTTTTCAATTTGTCCTCCGGTGGGGCCACCTGTGTTCTCTAGACAGTTTCCCTCATGATCACAACATGACTGCCATGGTTCCGGCAATCACGACAGCACTCAGCATAGGAGACTACCTCTTCCTGGATGCTTCTTTTTAAGAGTGAGGAAAATTTCCCAGAATCTCCACCCAACTGGCCCCTTTGCTGCCATGTTTCAATGGTGCTAGAACTACATCATACACCCACTCTTAGCCAGTCTCGCCAGGTGGAATAGGAAAACCATGACTGGCTTGAAGGGTGTAGATCATCCCACTAGCACAGGATTCTAATGCTCAAGCAGTCTGCTGCACCAGGGCTGAGGTTCTCCAGAGATTGGTGGAAAGGGAATGAAATCCTGTCCTGCTTTCCCCCCGACCTCCCACCTGTCCTTGCAAGCTCGAGAGGAAACGAGACCCTGTGCTCAATGGTGAGATTCACATACCTCTGAGTCCCTCCTGGTCTCTTCAGAAAACTGCCCCATGACCAAATGCCCAGAGGACACAGGCACCGGTCAGTCCCAGGGAGGAAGAAGGCGAAGGGCGAAGGGGAGGAACCACGGGGCCCAACAGGAAAGCAGTGCCTGTCCTGGGAGCCTCACTTGGAGGATGACTGCCGTTGGCCCTACTGGGTTCCAAAGCCGTGCTTGGGTCTGAAGAATAGCGTGGGCCACCATGCTTGTTCACAAACACCCTGGACTCAGCCCAGCACTGCTCCCTTCTGCCTTCAGTAATTCTGGGGAGTCCAGTTCGTGCCTCCAGCCTCAGTGCCCCCATCCACCTTGCACAAGGGGAGGGAAGGTTGGGGTACCTCCAAGAGGGTCCCTAAAAATTGGGGTACCAGCCTGGCCTTTATCTGGTCATGAGATAAAGATGCTTATGGCTGGGATGAGAAAAAGAGGAAGAGCCCGGGGTCCCACAGTCCCCTTCAAGGGCACACACCCTGGTGACCCCCACTAGGCTCCACCCCTTACAGGTGTCACCACCTCCAGTAGCACCAATCTAGGGCTCAGGCTTTAACACCTGGGTCTCTGGAGGACATTCAAGACCCCTTCTATATCACCCTCCATGTGGGACACAGGGACCTCAGGTCAGTGTGGGATTGGGAAAGGTAGCTCATTCCAGCCTCCTTTGATTCCAGGTGATAGAAAGTCACTCAGTTTATTTCAGATCCAACGCGCGAGAGGAGGGGTAGACCTCAGGAAGGACTGGTCCCTGGGCTAGGGAGCCCTCAGAGACAGGACCAGCTGACCCCTGCACCCCACTCCTGGCCACCTCCTTTCCCTGTGCATGGGGAGGGAGCCTTCTCAGCCCCAGGGCTCTGGAGTTCCCACCACAACAGGCTCCTGGCATTTCTGAATTTGTTCCCAGTTCCCAGGAGACAGCATCTGATGGCCCAGCTCTTCCTGCTGTCTGTCTCCTGGCCAATCACTTCTGCCATAGAGTTGAAGCAGGGCTTAGCCAAGGCTGGCCCGCATACCTAAGCGTCGACTTCAGGGGAGGGACAGAAGCCAAGGCAAGGGTCCTGTCTGGGACCCAGGAGAGGAATGGGTGTTCCTCTGAAGACCTATGTTTTCATAGGAAAGGACAGACTTTGGATATTCTGTATCCCAGTAAGGTGCTGCTATAATCTCACTCTGGGTCACTGCAAACCTTTATTTCATAAAGAGCAAAAATTCTAATCCGAGGGGCACAGCCTATAAAGGAAATAAGTGATTGGCCTCGCTGGGAAGTCAGCGCCAGAGAGGGACTCAGGCACGGTTTGACCCAGAAGTCCAAGACGGCGCTACGTCTTTGCGACATTTTCACTTCAAGTCAGTTTCACATCTATTTCTATTTCTCTGCAAGAAAGACGGTTTCATTTCAGACTGGCTTATCCTGTGTTGCAGAAAAAAGGCTACAGCCGTTTCCAAAGTTTTCACCTGGTCTCAACCTCTACCCTACAGGAGCTCTTTCATCTCTGCGTTTCAGAGACGTCCTGAGACTTGCCATGATTGGCCTGGCTTTTGTCACATGCATCCCGTTCCTGTGTGTGAATGGCTCAGTCAAGTCACATGCTTCCTTCTCCAATCCCCTCGGCATGCCCTCACCTTCTTTGGGGTCACAGGAATGCGAGAAGGATTTTAGGGGGCATTGGGGGGGACAGCAAATACTCCCACCCCTCATCTCCATGATCTGGCTGGTTGATAGATGGGGATCTGATCTGACACTCAGGAGGCAGAATAACGGCCCACAGATGTGACATCCTCATCCCCGAGTCCAGGAACGCGGTGGGTTACTTGGCGAGAGGGGATCGTGGTTGCTGTGGACTTTAAAGTGTAGTCCCTGCACTTGGGAGGCTGAGGCAGGAGGATCCCTTGAATCCAGGAGTTCAAAACCAGCCTGGAAAAATATAGCACAATTTATTTATTATTCAAGTCAAAAAATGAACAAATAAAGAGATTGTCCTGAATTATCCAGGGGGTCCTACGGCAACCTCCAGAGGCCTTTTAACGTGGAAGACAGGGGTGGAAGGGGAGTACCAGCGCGTGCCGTAGGAGTCAGACTTGCCAGCCACTGCTGGCTTTGGGCTTGGAAGAGGGCCATGAGCCGGGGCAAATGAGCTGTTCAGAAAGGCTGGCAAGGACAGCAGCCGGACTCCCCCGTGCAGCCTACAGAAGGAACAGCCCTGGAGACCCTGTGCCAGGCTCCTGTCCTCCACAACTGTAAGATAATAAATGTGGGTCACTTTAAGCCACCAAGTTGGTGGTGAATTGTTACAGCAGCAATAGGAAACTAATACATGGAGCTCCTGCTTCTGGACCTGAGCCTAGGACGAACGTGACCAACAGAGATGTCACACAGACTGCATTTATAATCTTAAATTTTTGATATACACATTTTTTTAAAGAGAGAGAGAGAAAGAGGATCTATTTTATTTTATTTTTACATCTGGCCTTTGTTTCTCTGACACTCAGTTGTGTATCTGGTGCTGGGGTTTGAACCAGGGTCCTTGCGCTTGCCAGGCAAATGCGATACCTCTGAGCCACCGCTCCAGCCCCTGATGTACGCATTTTTAAAAGTCCCAACATAGGTAAAATTCATTTCAGTCATATGTTCAAAACACTATCATTTTTTTTAATAGAGAGGGACAGTGAGAGAGAAGGAGAGAATCGGTTTTGTTTAGTATTTCATGTGCCCTTCGTTGCTCCAAGACCTCGTTGTGTACGTGGTGCTGGGGTTTGAACTCATGTCCTCATGCATGCCAGGCAAGTGCCACAACCACTGAGCCACCGCTCCAGCCCAAAACACTATCATTTTGACATGTAGTCAAGATTTAAAAAAAAAAATTAAAGAGAGAGAAGAGGAAGAATCGATTTTATTTATTTTTTCATGTGACTTTCGTTGCTCTGACACCTAGTTGTGTACGTGGTGCTGGGGTTTGAACCTGTGTCTTTGCACATGCCAGGCAAATGCGATACATCTGAGCCACCACTCCTGCTCCAACATGAAAGTATTAATGAGCTATTTTACATTATGCATCTCCAGCCTTCTGAATCCAGCCTGTGATTTGCACTCACATCTGTCTCCTGACCCCATTTGAAGTGCCCCATAGCCACATGTGGCCTGTGGCTAGAGCTGGGCAGGGCACAAGCTTCCTGGCTACACCTCTGGTTGAAAAAGGGGCAGCAAAGCCGGGATTCATTGGTGACAGACTCGGGGAAAGCTGCCAACCCTGCCGATATGGAAGAATTGCGTTCCTTGATGCTGGAGGAGCAAGGGACAGGAGGCCACTCCTGATGGCCCTGCGCTCTGGAAGCCCAAAGCTGTGCACTCCGCCATGGTGGGCTAAAGGCACCCAGCCCAAAGTGGGGGAGGCTGCCAGCTGCCGGGGAGATGGCATCAGGTGGGGCTGCGGATGGAGGAGTCCCTGTGGAATATGCACAGGCTAATGAGGAAGTTTAAAAAGCTGCTCCTGGAACATTCCACCGCTAAAGAATCGGTGAGCTCGGCGCAGGGAGCCAGCCACAGAGGGAGGGCGAGAGGGCTTCATCTTTGGAAAGGGAACAGAAAGAGGTTGCTCAGGCTTTGGACACAGAGCATCAGAAACTCTGGGAGGAATGAGATCAGCTGAAAAAAAAATGGGTTTGATCTTGGAGGCCGACAGAGGAGCAGAGGACAGCCAGCTGCACCCAGAGCAGTGTCCCTGCTACCCTGCTTACGGAGGACTTCGTGGCCAGCCCAGGACACAGCTGACAGTTCATGATGCAAGTGGTAGGTGAGGGGGCGGCCAGGAGAGAAGCAGAGCAGAGGGTCACGCAATGCTTCTGATGTCCCCACCAACACGCTGAACTGTGATCCCCAGGGAGAGGCGGGAAGAGGGTAGAGAGATAATCCAAGGATGGTATTTGGAGGTGGCCCCTTTGGGAGGCCACGTGGGTGGAGCCCTGATCCAGTGGGACTGCAGCTGTGTAAGAGGAAAGACCTGAGCTAGGACAGGTGATGCCCCATGTCACCCTGAGACTCTGCAGTGTCCCTACCAGCGAGAAGACCTTCACCAAACTCACCACCTGATCTTCAGAAGCACGAGTAAAATAAACCTTTATTGTTTATAAATTACTCAGCCAATAGCATTCAGTTATAGCAACAGAAAAAGGACTAAGAGAAGCTGCTGCAGAACATGGTGGGGACGGGGGGTGGCGGAGTTTTGTGTTGCTAATGGGGCCACAAGGGCCACTTCTGACCTGGAGACTTATTTTTTTTTTTTAAGAGAAAGAGACAGTGAGAGAGAGAGACAGAAAAATCAATTTTATTTAGTTTTCATATGACTTCCATTGCTCCAACACTTCGTCGTGTAGGTGGTGCTAGGGTTTGAACTCGTGTCCTTGCACATGCCAGACAAGTGCTGTAACCTATGAGTCACCGTTCCAGCCCTGATCTGGGCACTTTAAGGGCCAAAATGAGGCCTTCTAGAGCCCAGGGAAGTCAGAAGAAACACTCAGGGCCTGGCCAGCCCTGCCCTGGCAGCTCTAGCAACTCCCCACAGTGCGAGAAAGAGAACTGGGGGAGCGGGGCTGGACACATCTCCTGGGGGCCCAGGCCCCGCACCCTGCAGACCCTGCCCGTCCCCCAGGTGTGCTGAACCCTTGGCTCAGCATTGGGAGTCCCGCCCACTCACAGTAGCCAATCAGATGCCTGGGCTTTGACCTTGACCCAGGACCGCGTTCCTTTTCTCTGGAGGGCTGTGGAGTCCAGGACCGGAGCCCAGCCTTCAGCCAGCGTTGTGTCACCACCCATCTCACCCATCAGGATAGAGGGTGAGGAAGCTAGGATGCGCTTGGTTACGCTGCTGTAACAAACAGCTCTGAAGTCCCATCCCTTGACAACGGTTTGCTTCTCCCAGCCACCCCATGTCCTCAGCGGCAGGGGGATCTGCTGTCCGCGGGTGCTGGGGCTTCAGGCAGAGTTACCGGATGCAAGCTCCCTGGCAGGTTGCACACGGGCTCAGTCGCGCTTTGGTGTGATGCTGCTCCGGGAAGAAGCCCAGAAGTCTGGCAGAGCAAGCGGAGGTCCCATGAGCCCCACCCAGGTAGGAAGTGGGAGCAAGATTTTCGCACGAAAAATTCTAACATCAAAATGCCCTCGACCCCCATAAAATACGCAGATACCCCCAAAAACCAACTGGGCAAATGCCCTGCGAGCTGCAAGGGGGTATCAACACCACCACCCCGGGTTACTCTCTGGAGCTGCCTTCTCCACCTCTCCCAGGGGGAGGGCTCTTCTAAGCAGGGGACATGGATCACATTACCGCTGAGTCCCAGGACCTCCGGTTGCTATTGCGCAAAGGTTGCTCCTCATTCTGGTAGGATCCGGAGGAATCTGGAGCAGTCCTTCCCCACCCTCGGTGCCCAATGCCCCCGCGGGCACCAACCTAGCTGGCAGCCCTGCTAATCAGTTCATCATCTGCTTCTAGCAGAGGAGCTGTTAACTGAAAACTCAGCCCCCTCCTTTAATTGCCTGCCTGCCTCCGGCTCCCTCGGGGTCCCTCCATGCTCCTGAGCCCTGGTCCTCTGCCTTGGGGTCACTGATTTCTTCCTGGTCAGCAGGTGTTCACTGCCACCTCCTGCAGAGCTGGTTACCAGGACTGCTGAAGCCCAGGTGTGAGAATGGGGTGTCACCCCCAACCCACAGACCAGACACCCCTGCCTGCTCTGCTGTGGGAGGCACCAGCAATTTGCCCCAGGAATTAACGGGGAGGTGACTTCACAGGGGAAGATTTCTACTGAAACAAGAGGCCTGGTCGGGAGCTGGTCTGAGGACTGGCTGCTAGCAGGGGCTGTTGGGAGCCTCGGAAGCCGGTGCCCGGGAGGGGGGGCTGGAAGTTTCTGTCTCAAGTCCTTGAGGACCTGGAGGACGTCCTGACCGCAGCCCTCTGAGGCTAGGGACACCAGGGCTCCAGGTGGCCCCTGCCCTCTCTCACCACTTCTCTCCTAGTGTCACCTGGCCAGCTAGGTACAGTAGTCAAAAAATTTGATGAGTGAACAAAGCAAACTCCAGGAAAGGGGTCCAATTATTTTCCTAATAAAACTCATGAGTAGGGTGTGTGTGGTGCTATGGATCAAACCCAGGGCCTGGAGCACGCTTGACTCCCCAGCTACACCCCCCAGCCCACTGACTTAGTCCATTTGTTCAGCTAGAACAAAATATCCCAGAGTGGGTAATTTCAAAACAACAGAATTTATATCTCACAGTCCTGGGGGCTGGCAAGTTCAAGATGGAGGTGGCAGCGCATTGGGTACCTGGTAAGGCGTGGCTCTCTGCTGCCTAGAAAGCACCTCCTAGCTGTGTCCTCCCTGACGGAGGGGCAGACAAGCTCCCTCCAGCCTCTTTTATGAGAGCACTTGATGCCAGTCAAGAGGCCCTGCCCTCATGACCTAATCACCCTCCAAAGGTCCCACCCCTCAATACTACCACCTAGAGGGGCAGCTTCAGCGTATGAATCCTGGGGACACAAGCATTCGGGCCACAGCACCCACCCAACTGGCAGGAACAGTTAATTTTGGAGAGCGGATTGGGACAGGGACAGGAAGGCCTACATTTAATCTTTGCTGTTTGAATTGTTTTAATTGAGGAAAAGGATGTCCTCGATGGCCCAATGACCTGGGGGAAGTCACTTAGCCACATCTGGAAAATGAGGGATTGTCCCCAATCCCCTTTCATACTGCGTCAGGACTCTTGGTTGAAAGCAACGCAAACCAGTCCAAGCTCACACAGAGGAAAGGGGAAGCGTTCCCCCAAAGGATATGGAGGTCAATCCACCCGGATCTCCAGCAGGAAACAATGTGCAGGAGGCCTCTGCTTTCTTCTTTTTCTTTGAAATATGATTTCTCTGCTTCCACAGTCCTATGGTTGGGAACATAAAAGCCAGATTTACATCTCATGGGCCCAGCCCACTAGAAAGCTCTTTATTCTAAAGTCCTAGGCAAGGACCTATTGGCCAGGTTGATGGTTGTATCAGTCAAGAATGATTAGGTTATGTTATAGTAACAAGCATCCCCTAAGTCTCAGTGACTTTATTTTATTTTTTAAAGAGAGAATGACAGTGAGAGAGAGAGAGAGAATCAATTTTTATTGAGTTTTTCACATGGCTTTCTTTGCTCTGACAGTTGTGTATGTGGGTGCTGGGTTTTGAACCCGTGTACTTGTGCATGCCAGGCAAGCACCGTAACTGCCAAGCCACTGCTCCAGCCCCTCAGCGACTTTAAATAATAACGTATGTCTTGCAAAAGCAACCCAGCCACTGAGTCTTAGGAGGACTCTCTGCCCCTTCGTCACTCAGTGACCCAGTTTGATGGGGACTTTATCTTAACAGGTGTGCCTAGGATCTCAAAGATAAGCAGAAAGAACCTTGGTGGACCACATGGGCACTTAAAGCTTCTGCCCCAAAGTGATACTCCATACTAATCCCCTGCATGGTTTATTGATCAAAGCAGGTCACATGGCCCTGCCTGAGTTGTGGATGAAGATGTCGACTCTTATGGGCCTGAGAGGAGACTTGCACACCAGTGACAATCGTGCCACCTCACAACAGGTCTGCCTGCTCCCGCCCCCTTGCAGGAATCCCGCGATGTCCATGAAATGTTGCCGGGAGAGCAGGTAACGATTCCAGGGGAGGGTTCTGTTGCTCGTCATTCTGTTGCTGGCTTCTTTTCTGTTGTAGGAAAAAAAACTCATCATAGCAGAAATCCAGGAGCCCAACAGGCACCTGTGAACCCCAGAGTAGTCAAGCCCACCCCTGGGAGTTGGAGTCCCAGGAAGGCAGCCGTCTCCCCAGTCCAACCAGCATGAAAGACACACGTTTGAAGAAGGCTGGGTGGGAGCAAGGTAGGAACCGAGGCCTTCTGGCAAATCCCACCTGGGAATCCAGAATGCAGGATCCAGAATCCAGAAGCCGCAGCTGCTGCTGTCTTTGTCTTCGGAGGCACCACCTCCAGGTGGCCATTTGGAGAAGTGGACTTTGGGATCCAGAGGCCTGGGTTCAAGCTCTGACTCTATCACTAGCCATCTGGCTCTGCACCCTGGGAAGGTCCGCTGACCCTGCAGAGCCTCTGTTTTTTCATCTGTAAACTGGGTTAGATCACAGCATCTGCCTCCCTTGGTAGCCCCTCTGGGTTCTTGTGAGCAACGACTGGCATGGTGGGTGTCACCGTGTTTTTTTTTGTTGTTGTTTTTTGTTTTTGTTTTTGGTACCAGGGATTGAACTCAGTGGCACTTAACCACTGAGCTCATTCCCAGCCCTTTTATTTTTTATTTTGAGACAGGGCCTCACTAAGACGCTGAGGCTGGACCTGAACTTGTGATCCTGATCCTCCTGCCTCAGCCTCCTGAGCTTCTGGGATTCCAGGTGTCTGCCTTCACGTCCAGCTGGGCATCACCACTCTTTGTATGGGATGACACCTGTACAAACATAAAGACAATCCTCACTCTGTATTGGCCTTCCCAGGATCCTCACTGCAACTGGCCCCACCCTGCCTGGCTCCCACCCCTGGGAATGGTCCACCCTGCCTCCTGCTCCCCAGACATGAAGTGTCACTCCATCAGCTTTGGAGAACTTATCTTAGAGATTTCAGACAGAATAATTTCCCTCACCCTCTTGCACCTGTCTATCCTGGAAAATCACACAAACCACAGGCTCCCCCTGCATGCACTGTTTCCCCCATGTGCACACACCTGGTCCCCCCGTGTGCACACACCTGGTCCCCCCATGTGCACCCACCTTGTCCCTCTACCTGGTCCCCCCATGTGCACCCACACATTCCCCCATGTGCACCCACCTAGTCCCCCACATGCACCCACACGTGCCCACTGTCATCATTTCCCTCATCAGCCAGCAAAACAATAGTGAGGTGTGGGAGGAAGTGGGAAAGCTGCAGGAAGGGGGCTGAAACCCAGCCCTGAGAGATGCTGGCGCCTGGCCATGGGCAGGCACGATGGTGGGTGGGGAGCCAGGCTGACCGAGCCCTCTCACCCCGGGGTCCTGCCGGTGCTAGGCCAGTAGCCCGGCCCAGCCTACTGAGGCCCAAGCCACTGCACAAGGCAGCAGGTGTCAGTGACCCCATATTCCAGCTGAGGACTGAGGACCACGTGCCTGTGGTGGCAAAAACTAGATAAGAACCCCAAATTCTCTCTCCTTCTGCCCTGCTTCTCAGGACTTCCAGCCACTCGAGACCTAGAAGGCAGGAGGGCCAGAGGACAGGGCAGAGGGCACCTGCTGCAGAGGCGGGGACCTGGGGAACACAGGCTGCTCCTCCCCAGCACTGGCACTGCCCCCTCCTCTCCAGCCCTGCCGTCTGTCACTGTGTTGCACCCAAACTGAGATAAAGACCCTCCAGCCACTCACATGTAAGCCCAAGAAGCCTTACTGAGCTGGTCAGCGGCGACCACTCTGGACCCCTAAACATCAGAATGACGCACATTCTAACCGTGTGCAGAGTTTGTAAAGTGTAAAGAACTCCCCATTACTCCCCTGATGTCAAGCAAGCAAGATGAATAGGATGTTTGCAGTTAGCAGTTGGGGCAAAACGCCCCAGTACCTCATTGTTCAACCCCGATTTGGGAGGGGAGTTTTTCAGTGACTTAGTAACCTATTTTGAGTACGGGAGAGGAGAACACAAAATGGAGTCTCTTTGGTTTTAACAGTTGCCAGCCACTGCTGGGTGGGGACTCAGCTTGCCCTGAAAACAGTAGCCACCCCCTCCTCAGGGCGCAGCCCTCTCCAGAGCACAACTCCAAGGTGGGGGCCCCCAGAAAAATGCAGGTAACCTCTGAGCAACCCAACACCCCAGGACAGGAAGGCTTGCCTGGGAGGGGGACCCTAGCCTCCAGTAAGAGCCAGGTTCTGGGGGCTGGAGCGGTGGCTCAGCAGTTACGGCGGCTCAGCAGTTACGGCATTTGCCTGGCATGCACGAGGACTTGGGTTCAAACCCCAGCACCATGTACACAACGAAGTGTCAGAGCAACAAAAATCGAATGAAAAGCTAAAGAAAATTTCGAGAGAAAAAAAAAAGAGCCAGGTTCTGCAAGGAACTTGAAGGACCCACATGGACCCTCCCGCATCACAAGGCCTGGGAGCTGATGAAGGGGAACCAGGGAAATGAGGACCTGGGAGCAGTGGCAGAGGACACAGGCAAGAGACAGGCCTATCTCCGACCCATTTTCTAGAGTGATGGACTTCCTGTTCAGCATCTCCTTTCCACCAGCTCTCCCCAGACCTGACCCTCCACCCACCTGTCTGGAGAAAGGATTAAGCTGAGGTCTGGTCCCCTCCCTCCTAAACACACCTGCCCGCCCACCCCAGGGAACACTGCTTCCCTCTCGGAGACTGGGGGGCCAAAACTTCGCTGGAGTGGGTGCAGCCCTGGGACCACAGAGCCCTCCTGGAGGAGGCAGGGGACATGGGAGGGGCAGTGTCCCGGATGCACCCAGCACAGAGCTCCTGCCCCATCTCCGTGGTTCCCAGAGCAGCTGTCTGCCCTGCAGCCCAGCAGGAGCCAGAAAGAGCATTCTAGGCAGCAGGGGCCTGAGGCACCAAAGGGAAGGGACTCTGTGGACAGTCACCCAGAGATGGCGAACACTGGGCCAACCTGGGGGCTGAGTTGGTTCTATCCTGTCCAGGGCCATAAATATGCTGTGCTCTTTGACCCATTAATCCCACTGTTTGGAATTCCTCCCAGAGACATAATTGCAAAGAGAAAAATAGCTATATGTGCTTAGCTGTTTATAGCAACATTATTTATAATAGTAAAAGAGCGAGCCAGCCAAAATGCTCTGCACGTTGGGAGAGGGGATGTCGATAGGCGGAACATTTATGACATATCCAAGAAAAATGGTCAACTTGGAGAACTCTCAATGCAGTAATGTGAAGGGATGAGAGAACAACCCTGAACTCACTTGCAGGGTGGCAGACGCTGACTGCGTGCCCCTTCCAACTGCCCAGTGCAGGGAAGGAACCTTCCAGAAATAGCCCCATGGTGAACAATGGGCAGGTAGGCAAAACACAGGTAAGTATTTCCCTAACTGGGAGGATGCACAGACAGAGGAGTTTCTGTGCCCCTTGCTGTGCCTGGCTGCCCATCAAGCTTGGGGTGCTGGTCACCAGGGCATGGCCTAGCAGAGGTGCAAGGCTCTGGGGCAGGAATGAGGCCCAGGAGCCCAGACAGGGATGCATCGAGGCCTTGCCGAATGGAAGGGTTCTTTCCCCAGAGGAGGAAAATTTGTCAGAGGCTCTCATGAGGGTTTGTGGGTGACCCAGGGGAGAAGTAGTCCCCTAGGGTGTAAGCTGCGTTTTCTGCTAACCTGGTAAGTGGAGTCTTAAGAGTGATCACTTCTGAGGGGCTGGGGAGTCTACCCAGCCCCAGCAAGGCCAGATCTGCAAGTGGAGATATCCTGTGGTGGCCTGGAGGGAGGACTTGGAGACAGAGGCAGGAGTATGACCTGAAGGTGGCCTGGCCCCTGTCCTGCCAGCTTCCCATACAAGAGAAAGCCGTCGGGACCCAGAGCCTTCCCATGCGTGGTCCTGGTAAGAGGCTCACGGGAGGCCCTTCTGCTGTCCCAGAGACTAGAGGGAGCTCCCTGGGGTGGGGGGCGCTGAAGCAGAGAATTGCAAGAGGCCCTGTGTACAGGTCCTGGGTGGAGCCAGGCTGGAGATGATGCAGGAAGCCTGGAGACCCCTTAGCCCCAGCTGCCCTGCCCCAGGCAGTTAAGAGACTCCCAGCTCTGGGCCCGTGGGTGGCACTAGGCAAACACAGGAGCTGGCAAGCTAAACAGCTATTAGCAGCGATGGAGAAGTGCCGATTATCTGCACAGCTGTCAGGAGTGTCTCCCGCCCCCTCGCACCGGCACCTGGGGAGGGGCCACCGCCCAAACGCATTCCCAGAGACTCCCCAACCTTGGAAAGCACAGCCACAGGGCTGGACATCATGTGTGGCCACTGCCCCCAGCTCTGCCCCTTGTAAGCTGCGGGGCAGGGGGGCGGGGAGCAACAGCAGCCTGCAGGGGCATTGGAAGGGTCCCAAGAGATGTTTGTCTGAAAGCATTTGGCAAGAGATAAGGGACCACGGGTCACTGAGGTTAGGATTCTTCCATCACAAATCCAGCCTTTGGGGACTTCCGCTATCTGATTCCTTCACTCAGAGAGGGTGCAGTAGGAGCCCAGGGAGGCTCCATGGCTTGACCCCCACGCACACAGCTGCAAACAGAAGTGCTGATTTCCAACGTGGGAGCCAAAAGGAAGCTCAAAGAACATTGACTCTGCTGTAAAAGGTCTGCAGGCAGGGGCTGGAGTGGTGGCTCAGTGGTTACAGCGCTTGCCTGGCATGCGCGAGGAGCCGGGTTCGACTCCAGCACCACATACACAACAAAGCGTTGGAGCAACAAAAGCCACATGAAAAACTAAACAAAATTGATTCTTTCTCAAAAAAAAAAAAAAAAAAGACTCCAGGCTCCCGGCCCCCCAGGCCATGGGGGATCTGGACCTGTCCACAGAACTCATGCCAGAGAACTGAAGATCCATCCCCAGCAGCCTCCAGCCCTCTTCCTCTCTGAGGGGCTGCCTTGGAGATGCAGCAATCTGTCAATGCAAATGGAGCAAGGTAGCCGGCTAAAGAGGGGGTGTGCCAAGAGAACAGGGCTAGGCACATGGCAGGCTGCACCTGAAACCTCACATTCTGTCTCCTCCCGCAATGAGGCGCCCCTTGCACACCCTGCCCCTTCCCCCCACCTCTGTCAGTCTCCCCACTTGACAAAAGAGAGCACCCTGGACTCTGGGAGAAGACCGGGGGGTGGACTGGGAGGTGAGAGGCGCAGCCCGCCTGAGATCAACCTCCAGCCCCTGCCTGGAGTCAGCAGAGACACCCATAGGCATGGGGGAAGCGGGATAGTCTTCTCCTCTTGTGGGAGGGCAGGCAGGTGACTCACAGGACAGTGGGGGAGAGGAAGCTTCTCTGGAAGGGTGCTGGTGACTCAGGGACACTTGGGGAGGAAATAAGGGGAGGGAGATCATCTCTCAATGCTACTATTGTTTGCACCCAGCTGTGCCCGAGGGGTGGCCCGCCATGAGCCTCACTATGGTCCTCAGGCTTCTTTTCCACTGCCTGGGTGCTGGATGAACTCTGGTCTGTCCGCTGCTGGGCTGTGGAGACCTCCATCCTCTGAGCCTCACTTCCAGGGCTACAGATGGGACCAGAGATCCCTGCTCACAGAGCCACAGAGGAGCGCCCAGCAGGCCCTAGCTGAGGATTTGCTGAGAGAGGACCGGAGGGCTGCTGTAGGCCACCTAGCCTGCCACCTGGTGGGCACAGCCCTGGCAGAGATGGGGCAAACAACTCATGTCCAAAGAGAGCCCCCGCCTGGACAGAGGTGGGAGAGATGGAATGGTATGACTGCTCTCTGTCACCACCCTGAGAGCCCCCTCCCAGCCCACTTCCTCTGACATCCAGCCTCCATCACCAAGACTCCCTCACACAACTGTTGCTCCCCAGCCCTGCATGGCCCAGGCCACTGCCCTGTCCACTCCTGCCAGTCAGTCCAGTGCTGAGATAGAAACCCAGCCACTGGAAGCAGGCAGGGCCCTTGATTCCTCCTCTTCCTCCCGACACCATGCACCCATCCGCCTGCCCCTCTCTCCCTCCATTCCTCAATGCACCCACCCAGGACAGTCTCTGAAGATTGCTTGCTGCTGGGTTTGTTCTTGGTGGTATGCTGGTTCCCAGAGGTGGGCACAAAGTTCAATATCTCCCTGTTGGTTGTCAAACAAATGAACACATTGGTGCTTCACCTGGAGAATGGGGGTCGAGCCCTCATCCACCATCTGGGGTGAACAATCCAGGTGTGCCCTGGCAGAGCACAGGGAGAAGTCCAGGTCCAGGGAAGGGCGTGGTTACCCCAGGCCCCCTAGTGAGGGAGGGCGTGGCTTGCCCAGGCCCCCTAGGGAGGGAGGGCGTGGCTTGCCCCAGGCCCCTGCTGAGGGAGGGGCAGTGCCAGTCTCCCCTGCCCAGGGAGTCTGATGCTGGAAATGCAGGGGAGCCCAGGGAGGAGCCAGGGGCCAGGCGGGCGGTGTAGGAGCCTCACAGCCAGCCTACCCAGGGTGATCGCGGTGGAAACCTGCCTCAGCGGGATGTGGAGCAGAATGTACACCCAGGGCAAGGCCATCCCAACCTCCCCGGGATTCACAGCCCCGGCCACAGGACAGGATGGACAGACTCTGCCCTTTAGTACAGCATCTGTGCTGCTCTCCAAACCAGCCAGCAATCCTAGACCCTTATAGCCCTCCACCTCTAACCCTGGGAGGTTCCCAGGAGCAAATTCCCACTTCCACTCCAGCCAGCGTCATCTGGGAATCAAACCAAACCTTACTCTGATCTCCAGTTGGCTGTGTTACCTTAGGTAGGTCACTTTCCCTCTCTGAGTCAGGCTAGATTCTGGTCTTCAGAATCACGTGGGACTGAAGAAGATGCACGTTCTTGGGCGTGTCACTAGAGATTCTGGGTCAATGTGTCTGCGGGGGCTCAGAAATAAGTGGTTTACAAATGCCTGCTGCTTGGCCATTTGGTGTGGGGCTGAATGGCCACAAAGGAGGTGTGTGTGACTAGAGGAACCCCACAGTCTTCAGCAACAGCCGAACAGTGCAGGGCTGCGTTCCTGGGGTCTGGCTGTGGTGAGCCCGGAGCACTTACCGGCCCTGCTGCTCACACCTGTGAGCCAGGCCTCTCTGGGCCTCAGCTGCGCCGTCTGTGAAGTGGGTGTGATGATGTCCAGTCCAGGAGGACAGCATGATAACTGGACATGATCATTCCCAGGTGCCCTTCCCCACTCCTCCCTGCTCACCCAGGCAGCCTTCCTTTAGAGAGAGAGAGAAGATGCCAGGCATTGCCCTGTCGCCCAATCCTAGATGAGGAAAACTGGGAGGAAGTCCGCTGAGACTTCTGGGGAAGAACCCCATCACTGACTTTGGGTATATGAGGGTATGTTGTCCAGGCCTGTGGCAGCCATCTTGTGACCATGAGGATAAGCCTAAGGGAGAAATTGTTTTCCATCATACTGCTGAGCTGCTACGTTAACCAACCCTGGCAATGCCCTGGCTCTATAAACAACATATTAAGACATTATATGAGGGGTGGAGCGGTGGCTCAGCGCTCACAGTGCTTGCCTGGCATGCACAAGGATGCAGGTTTGAACCCAGCACCACGTACACATTGAAGTATCAGAGCAATGAAGGCCACATGAGAAACTAAATAAAATTGATTCTCTCTTTCTCTCTCTCTGTCCCTCTCTCTTTTAAATAAAAACGGTATTATATGCCTTTACACATTGAGTAATTGGTTTACTTTCAGTCAAAGCACCCTAACTGATCTGATACAAAGGCCCAACATTATTGGGTACCCACCTGCCTGTCCAGCCTCATTTCCTGCCACTGCCCTCCTGATGCATCTCTGGGTGAAGATTTACTTACTCTTTGTTTTACCTGCTCCCTGCAAGGTCACTCTGGCCTCCTCTAATTGGTAAACTCCTAGCCATCCTTCAAAGCCCAGCTGAGCTCCCCTAGGCAGGATCCAAGGTCCTGTCTCACTATGGTGAATGTCTTCACTGTGGAATTTCCCACATAATCCTCTGGCCACCCTGTTGCACTGTGAGCTCCTTGGTGCTCAAGGCCTTTCTCCCTCACCCGTGACTACCACGCTCCATACATGGTGCTTCAGGTACTGAGTGAGTGCTCACCATCATCTTGCTGAAAGCCCGTAGCTGTCCCCTGCCAGGCAGGAAGCAGGTGCATGTTTCAGGCCCGAATGAGCACACAGCCTGGGGACAGCTGACCACTGACCCACACTGCCCTGCCCTTTTCCACCAAACACGGGAAGGGACACCTGAGGCCCCGGCTGCTGGGGGCAGAGCAGAGCCTCAGAACCAAGCTGGGAAATTGGGTGTGTTCCAGAGCCTGCATGACAGCTGCCCGAGTTGATGTGACAGCGCGGGAGGGAGGAGCCGGGGGAGCAGGGGAGCTGTCAGGGGCTGAACAATGCCACCTGCCAGCCGTGGAGAAGGGGGTGGTTTGGTGCTGGGAGCCGGCCTGCGACCCCTCCCCCAATCACGCGGATCACACACACCCCTTCCACTTCCCTCGGGAGCCAGAGCAGCCATTCAGAGCGAGGAGTGAGAGGGTCCAGCTGGGCAGAGCGGTGGCCCCCTGGCGGGGGGCTCAGGGTTCACTCCAGCTCTTGGGAGCTCAATGAGGAAGGGGCTCTGGGGACACTTAGGAGCCAGGGAGGGTGCTGTGCCATGTGGGAGGCAGAGGTCAATGTCAAAAGCACTGTCAGTTTCTGGGGAGCTGGGCTGGGCTCCTGGGCTCCAACCCCGCTCCTCTGACAACTGTCTGCAGAAGTGGGTGAACCCTGCGCCCTCTGAGTCCCATGGAGCCCGGCTGCCCTGGCTGCAGCACGCAGCCTCTCTGGGCCTGCCGCCTTCTGGAGGCCAGTGACGAGCTCTCTGCCGGCCTCCTCCAGCTGCACACAGAGGTCTGCCTTCCCAGGACCTGAGCCCCCAGGCACAGGGGCAGGGGCAGGAGGAGACCTGTAGGAAGGGGAGGCCAGGAGTTGAAGGGTTTGGGTTTTTTTTTTCTTTTTCAAACTAGGTCTTAAAGATTTTTTAAAATTGCTCAAGAACATCTCTTTGTTAAAATTAAAAAAAAAAATTCCAGACAATGTTAATGTAACTTCCCCCTCCCCCAAACAAATGTCTGTCCCCAAATGTAACTTCTTCAGCTAGTATTTTTCAATAAAGCTAATGCTTGCCTCTCTGTCTCTCCTCCTACACATGCGCACACGCACACACATGCACACCAATGTCTAAGATGAAATGTTTCCTTCTCCCAAATCTTCAGTAAGGATTCCTTGGATATTTTTAAAGGGTTCAAACCCCAGCACCACGTACACAACGAACTCTCAGAGCAAGGAAGTGCACATGAAAAACTAAACAAAACTGATTCTCTCTCTCTCTCTCTTTAAAAAAAAAACAATTCCTCTGCAGGCATGGAGAGCTACTGCAGACGCTCCTGCTCTGCACACGTGGGATCACACTCCACGTGCAGTCCTGCCTCCTGGGGCTCTCATGCAGCCCCCTCCTTACAGCCAGGGACTCCTCCTGGGTGCCCAATCCCTCTCCCTGGGGGCGGAAGCCTGGGGGCTTTTCTGTTTGGTTCTCAGCCCAGGGGAGATCGGGGACCTTCAGTCTGAGAGCCCTGGGGGTGTCTGGCCACCCTTGCCATGCCAGGTGCCAGCAGGGCCCAGACTACTTCTTCAGGGACCAGGCCTGTGGCTCCTGCCCCTAGAACCAGGGGGTTAGACCCCAGCTAGTCCTTCCCACCTCCCCAGGGATGGGCAGGAGGCCTCATTCCCTGCACTGGACCTGTCCTGGCAGATGTCCCAACCCCACATGTCCCCGTGGTCCCTTTGCTTCACTTCTCCATTCCCTCCCAATACCACTGAGTCCCAGGCAACGCCAAAGACACCGGAGTTGATGTGGCCAGCAAGGTCCAGCCAAGGGGACTTAGCCAGAGAGTATCTCCAGATTGCAAGTTCAAAGCCAGCCTCAGAAGCTTAGCGAGGCCCTAAGCACCTTAGTGAGATTCTGACTCAAAATTAAAAAAAAAAATCAAGGCTGGAGTGGTGGCTCGGCGGTTACGGCGCTTGCCCGGCAAGCGCGAGTACACGGGTTCAAACCCCAGCACCCACGTGCGCAACCAAGTGTCAGAGCAATGCAAGCCACGCAAAAAACTCAATAAAAATTGATTCTCTCTCTCTCTCTCTCTCTCACCGTCCTTCTCTCCTTTAAAAAATAAAAATAAATAAATAAATAAATAATTAAAAAGACCGGGGGTGTAGCTCAGTGGTCAAGCACCACTGGGTTCAATCCCTGGTACCAAAAATAATTTAATAAAGATTGCCTCCAGGTTCCTGCATCCCCACACTCCTGCTGCTGTTGCCGATTCAAAAAATAAACACCCTGTGCACCAAGATATGAAAAATAAAAGATAATAAAAAATTTAACATTTCTAGGATGCGAATCTCCAAATAGCAAATTTTCAGCAGCTGCCACTGCAGTGGGTTTGGCAGAGGTGGGGGTAGGGTGTGCGTGTTTTTCCTGGGAGGTGCCTCTAGTTGCAGTTCCCGGGAGCCGGGGTGCAGCTCAGCGGTAGAGCCCTTGCCCTGCATGCACGAGGCCCAGGGTCCCGACCCCGCACACCCGCACAATTCCCACAGCCGTGTGCTTTGCTGGTGGTGAAAGCGACCAGTTTCCTGTCTGTTTCCCTTGTTTGTCTGCAATGATTGCTGAGGTTTCTGAGTGGCAGGATGTTACCTGGGAGGTCAGGGGAGGGACGTGTCCACAGGGTCAGTGGAGCTGCCCAGAAGCTGGAAGTCGACAGGGTTACCCACCCCCAAGGGCGAGCTGCTGCTCAGATCCTTGAGGAACACGTCGGCTGCTCTACCAGTCAGTGTGGGGGATGCCGGAGACGTGATCGGATGTCCCTCTCTCTATTCTATCGAAACAAGAGACTATAGCAAGAGTCACCAATGACACAGTGTCCAATCCTGTCACCGCGCAGTTTCGTAAAAGCTGTGCAGCTGCAGGCTGAAGAATGCCAGGGAGGAACTGGGTCAGAGAATGTGGGACACTGAATGGTCCCCAAGGAAAGGGAACAGCACAGGGGTGAGGGCAGGATTCAGGTTCTCTGTGTTGGAGTGTGGTTAGAGTCCAGCTGTACAGGTTGGTCACTGCTCAACCAAAAATGGCAGCCTACAGAAGCTGGCCTTGAACTTGGGTAAGATACCCACTCATACGCATCACATACATCGCCACTGTGAAGTGACAGTACGGCCCAGGCATTTCTTCATTCCCTCCACCTTGAGACCTTTGTACCACCGACTGACTGAAGTGTTTGCATGTCCCCCTTTCTTGGCCCTAAAGGAAGGAGGGTCAGGGAGGGAGACTCCAAGGTCCTTCCCTAAGGGCAGCTTAGGGCTGCCTGCTCCTGGCCAACCTTGCTTCCCAGGCTGAGGGACAGCTGTTAAAGATGAGCGAGCTTCGTGGAAGGTTCTCTGTGTTAGTGTGTGGTAACGGTCCTGTTGCGCAGGTTGGGCACTGCTCCCTTTCTTTTTCTCTGCTCCTCTGCTCCTGCCTGTGTCAGTGGGAGCTCAGTCACCCACTCTGTTATGCAGAGCAGTCAACCCTAAATGCAAGCACAGCCTATCTCCAGCTCCATCACGTCACCATCACCGTCACCGTGCCCTCCAGCTCTGCCCGACCCTCCACCCCCGTCCCATCCCACTCCTGGGATCACACCCATCATCTCCCCACCTGTGACTGCATTAGACCCCCGGGATGTTCACTCCTGTTCCACTCAACCCCATAGCGGTGACCGGTGACCTGCCTGAGACAGAAGGTGGACAACGCCCCACACCTCTGAGCCTCAGTTCATTCAGGAAAGACAACTAGGAAAGAAAGAAAAAGGTGCGCTGGGCCCGGGCTTTCCTGAACAGCTCCAGCGGCACGCAAGGGCTTTCGGTGGACTTCCGGGAAACTGAGGCCCAGCACAAACTCCTGCTCAAGCTGTCTGCCCAGGTCTCAGCTGCATCTGCTTCTTCCCCAGGTTGGAATAGACAACCTCACCCGGCGTGCCTGTGGACCAAGATCCCTGGGTTTCAGGGGGACATCTGTCCAGGCATGAGGGGAATGGGCCTGTCAGGAATAGAGTTGGTCTCCTCTCACGGCCGCCGTGGAGCACTGTGTCAAGAATTCTGATGCACACCCAGACGCAGTGGCGCACACCTGTGATCCCAGCAGCTCAGGAGGCTGAGGCAGGAGGATCGCATGTTCAAAGCCAGCCTCAGCAACGGAGACCCTAAGCAACTTAGTGAGATCCTGTCCCAAAATAAAAAATAAAAAAGGGCTGGGGATGTGGCTCAGTGGTTAAGCGCCTCTGAATTCGATCTCTGGTACAAAAATAATAATAATAATAAATAAAATTCAGATGCCTGGCTTTGCATTTTTCGTGGGTCCATTGCCCTGGTCCTCTCACAGTGCCCTGTACCACAGCAAACTGCGGCCCTGAACGATCGCCCGGCCTCTGAGTCTGTAGGCCGCTGGCACTGAAGTGGGCTGCACAGTGGAAGAAGAAGAAAGAATTCTGAGGCTGCCCCTGGGCTCTGGAAAGACAAAGGTGACGTGGGCACATGGGGTCTGATGTGGCCAAGCGTTGGCCTAACCTGGCCTGGACGGCCTCCGGATCCTTCCCTGGCACGGGTGAGTTCCCTGATCCTCGCATCAGACAGGGATCCCTGTGCCTCCTGCAGCAGACCACGGAGGCCAGGCGAGGGTCCAGGGGCTGCAGCAGAGGCTTCTGTTCTTGACGCCTTTCCCTGGAGAAGCACAGCCCAGGGAAGGGGAGAGGCGGGCCCCTCCCAAGCTGTCCCCGCACCTCCTCCTGCTGGCACCTCAAGCAGACGCCCCCCAGGACTCTGTGACAGCTTACTGTCACAACCGGCCCTCCCTCCTCGTGACCATCATTTACAAACCAAGTGTCACCTCAGCATTAATGAGTTGTCATGGTGAGCATTTTCCACGTCCAGGACGCCTGGGTTCTAAACCTTCACCACATGCCGCTAAGGGGCCACGGAGTTGGAGGGGTCAGGAAAAGTGCCCCAGGGCTCCACCTTCTGTGGACCAGCTGGGCTTCTCTGCCTCTGTAACTTCTCAGCCCCCAAAGTGTGAACTAGAAAGCATAAGAAGGATAAAGCGGAAAGGGCCAGGGGTCAGAGCAGGGCTCCAGGCTAGTCCACACCCGCCTTTGTTTCACAAAGGCTGCCCAGGAAGGTCAGATAATGAGTCCAAGAGAGTCAGGGCCACAGCAGAATCCTGCCTTCTCGGGCGGCTGTTTGCCCCCCTTTGCCTGCCCTCGGCCCGCTGTGCTGAACAAGATCTCACCACAACAGGGCTCCGGGGGAGGTGGTCAGTATGCAAGCCCTTTGAGAATCAGTCACTCACACCTTAGTATGAATTAGTCCTATCAGTCCACAAGGCAAGGGCATTGGTGGGATGCGGGGAGCTTCTAAGAAAAGAGCAGAGAGTGATGATGATGGATCCTCTGGCTCTGTTCAAGGAGGACAAATATAAACGAGGAAGAGGCCCAAGGCAACTGCTATTGTGCAAAGAGGAGGCCTAATTTCAAGTCTAGTGTCTGCGGTGTGTTCCCTCAGCGCCCTGGGTCCCATCCCTGTAAAATGGCAGCAGGGAACTGGCTGAATTGAAAGTCCCTTCCAGGCTGACGCTGTAGCTTTCCTCTCTATCAAGAAAGGGCTCCAGGAAGTGGGTGGGCAGCCTGCCAGCACCCAGCCCCGGGCCCAGGACAGGAAGGCCTGGCCCCAGGACCTTCATCTGCTAGGCCATGCGCAGCAAGCCAGCTCTCCAGCAGGAGAGCTCAGAGAGAAATCTCCACCCTGTCCCCAGAGCAGGCAAAGGGCTGAGCCTCAGCCCCCCTCCACCTGCAGCTCTCACCACCTCTGCCTCCGCTGTGACCAGACGGTAAATATCTGATGCATTGTGAGCCCTGCACCTGTCTCCGTCCCCTCTGGCCTCTTCATTAACAGGCACAGTGTAATGAATACACAACAAATTGCACAGATCTTCAGCGTGAATTTCTACACAAACCCGGTGCTGTGGTTTGGCTATGAATCCAGTGCGCTCCCTGGGGCTTCTGGTGTTTGAATTTCATCCCCACCATGAAGTATTAAGAGGGTAGAAGCTTGCCAGGTGTGGAGGCCCACGCCTCTAATCCCAGCTGCTTAGGAGGCTGAGGCAGGAGGATCTCAAGGTACAGGCCAGTCTGGGCAATTTGGCAAGACCATGTCTCCAAACACACACACAAATTTTTTAAGCATTTTAAAGTCATGTGATTTGTATTTAACAAAAATAATTCCATTTGTGAATACATCAGTGTATCAGGCATTTTTCTATGAGGATAATTTCATATCCAACATGCAATTTATTATTTTAACCCTCTTATTTATTTTTATTATTTTTTTACTTTTTTATTGAGGTGTTGAGTTATTGTACAAACATAAATGCATGTAAAGTAACAATATGATATGTATTTGTTCTTAAACCATAGTTATCCCACCACCCACACCCCAGTCTCTTGATTCTTCTATATTACTGTCCTGCAACTGATGTAAATATATATGTGCATGTGTACATATATATAATTGTGAATGTTCCAGAATTAAATGATGGCATAAGTATTATTCGACTTCAGTGGGGGGTAGAGAGGGTGTTACGCTGTTGACTGTCTCCCTAGATCCCTCCCTCTCTTCCCTTCCTCTCCCTCTCCCCACCTCCCCCTGCACCTACATGTCTCTGGTTCCCCTAGATTATGTGTTGCTGTGTCCCTGGTGGGTCCGATACATGAGCTTGACTACCTTTTGCCCAAGACCGGGTTTAGCTCAGTGGTACTTGTCTAGAACGTGTAGGGCCTTGGGTTCAATTCTCAGTACTGGAGAAAAGGAAAAAAGGAGGGAAATTAATCCAACTATGCTGCTGTTTGGAGTGGGGCCCTAGGGAGGTGACTGGGATTAGATAAAGTCATCAGCACGGGGCTCCCACAGTGAATCCAGGTGGCTTTGTAAGGCAGAGACCAGAGGACACACACACACACGTACATACACACATACACATGCACACACACACATACACACAAGCACACACATACACACTTGCAAACACACATACACACAAACACACATACAAGCACACATGCACATATGTACACATAAATACATACACACACAAACATACATACACAACACGCAAACGTACACATACAAGCACACACATACGTGTACACATACACACAAACACACATATAAGCACACACATACACACATATATACACACACAAATACACACACAGATACACAAATACACATGCAAACACATACACACATACACACACACAGACGATCTCTCATCATGGGATCCTCTGCACCTCCTCGGGACTCTGCCAGCAAGAAGACCACCAACAGATGTGGCCCCTGGACTCTGTGGCTTCAGAACAGTGAGCCAAACCGAAACCTCTTTTCTTTATAACTCAACGGCGCTGTGGTGTTATTAGCAACAGACGAGGGATTGGGATATCACATCCGCCACGCACATCAACAGAACGTCGTACACCGTACAATCATTGTGCTATTCCATTGATCCCGCTCTGATTTTTGTACTAGCACCTTCCCATATTTTACTTCTACGTTTCTAGTAGTTTTGCTTAAATCGTCAAAAGCTTTTTTTGAAATAAAATAAGCAGTTTCATATTTGTTCGCATATTTACAATTGCTGGTCATCTCTCTTTCTGATGGTCTGGAGTTACAACCAAGATTCTTTCCCAGAAGTCCCGTAGTATGTTTTCTTTTTGCTTTTGTGTGTTTGTTTTTGAGACAGAGTTTCACTGTTTCGCTGGCCCCAAACTTCTGGGCTCAAGGATCCTCCTGCCTTAGCCTCCTGAGTAGCTGGGACTACAAGCTTAGTATTTTTCCAGCTGAATATTTTTTTTAATAGAGTAGGCCTCTGAGCAATGACTTCTCTGATCTTTTTGTCTGACAATGCCTTGTTTGGCCTTTATTTTTGAAGGGGGTGTGTGTGCATAAGCTTGGGATTGAACCCAGGGCCTTGCACATGCTAGGTGAACTCTCTGCCACGGAGCTATACCCCCAGCCAGGATATTTTTATTGGATGTAGACTTTTAGGTTCACAAGGGGTTTTTTTTCCTTCAGGTGTTTTAAACTGGTCCTTCATTTATCTTTCACTTCCTTTGTTTCTCAGAAATCAGCAATAAATCTCATTGTTTTTTCTCCTGAATGTAATAAGGCTCTATTTTCTGGGTGATTTTTTTTTTTTTAAGAGAGAGAGGGACAATGAGATAGAAAGAAAAAACAAGTCTCACTTTTGACTAGTCATTGGGAAATGAGTGTGCATTAGTCAGCTCAAGATGGGCTACATTTTGCCGCAGTAACAAAATATCCCCAAATATCAATCTCAGGCTCCCCATCTATGCTGGCTTGGCTAAGGCTCTGATCCATGTCATCTTTGCTCTGGGACCCAAGGTGACAAAGTAGTTTTTATCTAGAAGCAAAAAGAGAAGAGACATGGTAATGCACAGGCCAGCTCTTTCAGGGACCTGAAAGGGACATGTGATATTCCTGCCCATGCATCGTTGACCAAAGCAGGTCAATGGTCACCCCTGGGTTCAGATGGATACAGATGCCCTATCGTTTGGTGGGAAGAGGTCCGACAAACTGAGCAACAGTGCCTAGATCTACCCAGGTAGGGACTGGATCTTAAATGTCCCCGGAGGATCATGTGTTGAAGGCTGGATCTCCAGCTGGTGGCACTATTGGCAGATGGTGGAAACTTTAGGAGGTGGGGCCTGGTTGGAGGAAGTTGGGTCACTGGGGGGGGGGGGTGTGCCCTTGATCACTGGTTCTGTGGCTCCTTCCTCCCTCTCTTTGCTCCCCAGCCACCATGAGGGGAGAAGTTTTGCCCACTACGTGTTTCTGCCGTGATGCTCTGCCTCACCCCAATAAGGTGGTTTTCTTCAAACGTTTTAGAGGACACAGGAGAAGACTTGCTCTGTGGAGCAACAGAGGCAGCCGAGGATGTTTGCACTAGCTGGAGTGGCTGGCTTCCCTGTGACCTTGTATAAGGAGTCTCACTGCAGGCTGGGGGTGCTGGCCCTCACCGTGAGAAGGCGTCCGTCCCAGTGACACCACCCTCCCCCCACGTGCCTGATGTTTATAGACTGGCTCCTGCTCACTTGCTGCTGATTTGCTTCCCAAAGCCATCAGACCCAATGTGTCCCAGCAGTAACTCTTCTCGTGAGGAGGTCCTTTCCAGTTTGCAAAGTTCAAACTGGCAGAGCCTTTGCCACTTGCGTCCTGGCCAGGGTGGGGTCCAATCACAGATTCATGCACTCCCCAGCTGGCTGAAGGGGATGACAAAGACAGAGGGCGCAGCCAGCAGCTCAGACACCTGCCTGTCCCCTGGGACCTCTCTGCTTGCCCAGCTGAGGTCATCTGATCATTGGTTGGAGACCAGCTCTCCTTCCACCTTGCATTCCGGCAGCACTTCAAGGTTTTCGAAGGAAGCTTCTCCACCCCCAGAAGTGTGTCTGACCTCAGAACTTCTTTAGGGAGGAGGAAAGCAGCTCACACAAGGCCACGCCACTGGAAAGGGATAGGCACAGAGGGGGATCCATGTCTTTTCTCTTGGAGCCCAGCACACCCCACCCACCGTGGTTTTCAGGCTGCCTGGAATGGACAGGAAGCCCGCTTACATCTGCCCCCAGCTTGTCAAGAGTGCATGTCCTGGGGTCAACACGCCCAGTGAGTTTGGCAGGCCCTGCACAATGTCACTTTTTAATTAGGAGGCAAACAAGATGGAGGCTGCCAAGACATTCACAGTGACCCCTCCCTTCTGTCCCCTAGGTCTCTTCTTGCCCCTGCGCAGGGGCAGAAGATGGACTCTTATTGGCCTCCAGGGTGCCAGGTGGGGAGGAGAATGTCAGACCTGGGTCCAGGGCTGGCCAATTAGAGGCCAGAGACCCCTGAGCTGCTCAAGGGGCCACATAGTTTTGAGCGCCCACATGCTCCAGGCCCCAAGGCCCCCGCCCCTCCACTGGGGTCCTTATGCACTCAGCCAGCAATGACCCAAGAACTCTGGCTGGCCCAGGCTTGCACTAGACCTCAGTAGAGAGGCATGCAGAAGGTCAGGTCTTCCAAGCCCTCCCAGGCCCTGCCCTGCCCCAGGCAGCGCAGTGGGACCCTGCACTCCCCAATCCTGACCTCTTGAGGCTGTTGCCCCGCCTGGGCTCCCTGCCACAGGACTCTTCCCCACGCCCCCTCTGCCTTCCTCTGCCCTGACTGAGGCATGTGCCTCTGCTCACTGCCCAGTCTCACCTGCAGACCCTGTGGGGGCCACTTGTATGGTTTATTTTGTTTTCCCTTCCTCCCCCTCCTATTTGGAATCTGCATCCTTGCCCTTCAATACATGTGTCCTTAGCACTGAGTGTGATGTGAGTCAGCGTGTGCCTGCGTAGACACGAGTGGATGTGCCCTGTAGCTTCTGTCCATCAGCACTGAACTTTTAGGATCTTCAGGTGACCGTATGTCACTGTGTTCGTGGTTTCCGATGGCTGTGTCACTTGTACCTATCTATTCTGCTAATGTCAGACCACTAATTTAACCCCAACTCCTCACTGACATAAACAACACTGCAAACACTGTTTCCTTGGAGGAAACACCCAGGAGTGGGATGACAGGTCACAGGGTTATGCATACTTCACGTGACAGGGACAGTCCGGTTGCTCCCAGACTGAGGGGACCAGTCTTTACTTTTAGCTAAAGAGATTTTTGCATCTCTCCACATCCTTACCAACCCTTCACCCAACCTTCCCATTTATGCTACTCTAATGGGTGTAAACACTTTAATTGGCCTTTTTCTATTGCAAATGCTGCAAAGCGTCTCTTTAGAAATGTAGCAGTGAGGGAGTGTTAGGGACTGAATTGTGTCCCCCTCCCCAAAACGCATATGTTGCAGTCCTAACCACGTACACAGAATACATCTGTATTTGGAGACAGAGTTTCTAAAAAGAAGACTGAGTTGACATGAGGTCATTAGGGTGGGCCTGAAACCAACACGACTGGGACCCGGAGGAGAAGGGAGGAGGCTGCAGACACTGAGAGAAGACCGCGTGAGATCACAAGGCGAAGACACCGTGTGCAGCGGAGGACAGAGGCCTCAGGAGAACCAGCCCTGCTGACGTCCGGTCTCGGACTCCCAGCCTCCAGAACTGCGAGAAATAAACGTTAAGCCGCTTCATCTGTGCTGCAGCCAGAAAAAAAAGAGATATTCGCCATACTCATACAGCGTGGCCAGGATCCGGACCAATCTGAGAGCTGCGGAGGGGCTCCCGTGATTAGGCCGACCAATCAGAAGAGCTGGGGTGGAGCTCTCATGATGCCCACCAATCTGAAGACCTGGGGCGGAGCCCCCATGATTATGCCAACCAATCAGAAGAGCTGGGGTGGAGCTCTCCTGCGAATGACCACCAATCTGAAGACCTAGGGAGGAGCCCCCATGATTATGCAGACCAATCAGAAGAGCTGGGGTGGAGCTCTCATGATGAAGCCCACCAATCTGAAGACCTGGAGAGGAGCCCTGTGATTAGGCTGACCAATCTGAAGAGCTGGGGCTTTGAGCTCCCAGTGTGCCACGTCTCCGCCCTCTAGCTGCGAAGCACAAGAATCCAGGGACACCCCGGGCCTCTGGGGACTGAGGGTTGTAACCCTCTGCCACTTTTTTGGTGGGTCTCCAGCAAGAAGGGCCTGAGGCAAGGGGTGAGGCACTAACACTGTACTTGGGGGCTGCAAGCCTGGAGCAGGAGGAAAGGAAGAGGGGGTATGATGGTTCCACTCTTGATAAGGGAAGAGTCTCCCCAGGTCATTCCACAGTGTGGGCGCGCTAACTGAGGGAGAGAGAGTAGTGGGAGAATCTGGGCTTTAATTCCTCCAACAGATCCGATGGGCCATCTGGGCCCCTGAGGGCACTCTGGAAGCTGATTCATGGCCTCTGGGGTGGTGTTTCACTAAAGTCAAAGGGGTAATAAAAGGGCGGTGTCTTGGGTGATCTTCTGTTGCTATAACGGAATACCACAGACTGGATAATTTATTAGGAAAAGTGGTTCATTTGGTTCATGTTCATGTTCATGTTCTAAAGAAGCCCAAGATCTGGTGGCTGCATCTGGCCAGCTCTTCTTGCTGGTGAGGACTCTCTGCAGGCCCCTTTTGTAGCACAGGGCAAGGCAAGATAGACCAGCCTAACTCAGGTCTCTTGTCCTCTTCTCATAAACGCAGTCATATTGGATCATTGGATTAGGGCCCACCCTGATGGCTTCATTTAATCTTTTTTTTTTTTTTTTTTTGTACTGGGGATTGAACCCAGAGGCACTTAACCACTGACCACATCCCCAGCCCTTTTTAATTTTTTTTTTCATTTTGAGACAGTGTCTTGCCAAGTTGCTGAGGCTGGCTTTGAACTTGTGATCCTCCTGCCTCAGCCTCCCGATTTGCTGGAACTACAGGTGTGCAGCACCATGCCCAGCCTTGTTTAATCTTAACCACCTCCCAAAGGTCCTACTTCTGAATACCATAGTCTAAATGTATACCCTCTTAATATCTCACAGTGGGGAGTAGATTTCCACATGAGTTCAGGTGAGGACATTCAAACTGTAGCAGGTAGGGTGTCGACCACAGAGAGGAAACACTGTCAACTGTCGGGAGAATTTCAGCATGGCCCTAGCCAGACCGCTTGCCAGTGAATCCATGCACTGTTAGGTTTCTTCAACAACTTTCCTATTTCTCCTGGGTTGAGTAGAATCCCCTCAAATTCACGTCCTCCTGGAACCTCAAAATGTGGCCTTATCTGGGAAGAGGATCTTTGCAGATATAATGGATCAAGTTAAGAAGAGGTTACACTGGCCGGGTATGGTGGCATAGGCCTGTAGCCGCAGCAACTCCAGAGGCTGAAGCAGGAGGGTCGCAAGTTCAAAGCCAGCCTGGGCAACTTTGGTCTGGGGATGCAGCTTAGTGGTAGAGCACCCCTGGGTTCAATCCCCAGTACTGGGCAGGGGCAAGGTCCACTGGATTAGAGTGTGCCCTCAACCATGGCTGGTGTTTCTCTTATACAAAGAGAAAAAGACACAACCCAGGAAAGACAGACAGCCATGGGACAATGGGGCATACATCTGCAAGCCAGAGTGCCAGGGGTCACCAGCCACCAGCAGAAGATGGGAGAAAGGCCTGGAACAGATTCTCCCTTGCAGCCTCCAGCAACGCCCAACTCCGCCTCACCCTGATTTTGGATTCTGACATTCTCAGTTGTGAGAACTCCCAAATGTACGTGTGTTTTGTTTGTGATAACTTGTTCAGGCGGCCCTAGGAAACTGTTCAAATCTTTTGCTCATTTTTCTTTCTCTGATTATTTCCTTTAATTCACAGGAGTTCCCACATGCTATCATTTGGGAGTGGGCTTGGGTGTCCCCCAAAGGTGGCTTTTGGCTAAAGGCCAGCTCCCCAGGGTGATACTGTTGTGAGTGTGGACATTTTGGGAGGTGGGGCCCCAATGCCAGGTCCTTAGGTCATTTCCACCAGACAGTTCTTGAGCAACCCCTTGAATTTCCACGGGAAGATGTTATATAAGAAGCAAGTCTTCCAGGCCTAGTGGTGCACACCTGTAACCGCAGCAATTTGGGAGGCTGAGGTAGCAGGATTTCAAGTTCAAGATCAGCCTCAGCAACTTAGCAATTTAGCAAGACCCTGTCTCAAAGTAAAAAAAAAAAAAGGACTGAGGTTGCAGCTCAGTGGTAAAGTGCCCCTGGGTTCAATCCCAGCACCAAAAATACATACATACATACATGCATACATACATGTGTGGTTCCACCCATCCTCTTGCTCTCTGCTCCTGGCATGTGACTGCTTACTCCTACACTGCCCCATCCAACACCCTCACCAGAATCCAAACAAAGGCTGCCTGAACTTTGACTTTGAGACTCCCAAAATGTGAGGTAGATGAACCTTTCCTTTTTATAAAGTTACCTGCCACTGGTATTTCATTGTAGTCTCACAAAGCTAATGCAAAAGGTATTACTATCTTGGCAGCTTTGGACAGTATCTCTTTCCTGTTTTCCATCAGATGATTTTATCTCTGGAGTCCTCAATTAATAGAAATCCTTCCTTTTCACATCACCATACCTGTCACTGTTTTGTGTATGACTTGTGCTCTTGGGGTCTGGTTTAATGTCTTCCACATTTTTCATTGGTTTTGGAGATTCATCCTTTACATTCAAGTACTTAGCACATGGGAGGGTCCACTGGATTAGTGTGCCCTCATCCATGGCTGGTGTCCTTATACAAAGAGAAACAGACTCAAACACTCAGGAAAGACAGCCATGTGACAGTGGGCAAAGCCTTTTCAAGAAAAGGGTGACTTCCCTTGCTGCCCTGAGACTCTGCCCCTCTCTGTGCTGTGCCCCAGGTCACTTCCTTCAGGCTCTTGTCCCAGAACATCCTGGACAACCTGTCATGGTTATGTCAGCCCAGAGCTGAGGACCAGCACAGCACAGCCTGGGTCTCAAAGAATGGCCTCGGTTGAGCCGCCCAGAAGGGCCCTGGGGTCCAGCAGCAGCAGCAGCAGCAGCCTGGGACCTCTGCTGTGCTTGTGTCTTCAGAGAGGAGGAAAGAAATGAGAGAGGAGGGAAGGACCCAGGGCCTGTGAGCTGGGCTGCTGTCAGGGAAGCCAAGGGAGGAGCCCCTGGATAAATTCAGGGTCGTTTTCCACATCTGCTCTGCGGGTCCTGTACAGATCCCCCTTCCTGGGTCCCACAGTCTGCTCCACTGCTCCCACAATGCTATGTGGAAGGAAGGGTTTTAGGGATCCACGGAGGATAGCTGTGGAGTGGACCAGACCCTTGTGCGGTAGACACCTGGGAGGTGAGGATCTTCAGTTTTACCCCAGCAGTCTCAGGGCAGCCCCAGGCTTCCACAAGCCATGAGATTCAGGGCTCATGGCCATGCGTCTAGATCTGAGGGCAAGAATGCGCCCCTGCCATCCAGGTGACCCCATCACAGGTGCAGGTGTTGTGGGCAGTGTTGCCTACTGTTAGGGTTTGAATGTGAGGTGTCCCCAAGCTTCACGTGTGACCGTTCAGGAAGGCTGAGGTGAAGTGATTGGGTCATAGGAGCCCTGACTCAATCAGTACTTAATCCGCTGCTAGGGGTCAGCTGGTAACGGGAGGCAGGTAGGGTGTGGCTGGAGGAGGAGGGTCTTGGGGTACCTTTGAGTATACATTTCGTATCTGGCGTGCAGTTTCTCTCTCTGCTCCCTGGAGCCATGCCTTCCGCCACCATGTCCTGCCTCACCTCAAGCCCCAAGGAATGGAGCCGGCCTTCTAAGGACTAAGACGTCTGGTTCCATGAGCCCCCAAATAACTTTTCCTCCTAAAATCGTTCTTGTCAGGTCTTTGGGTCACAGCAACAAAAAATCTAAACCACACATAGCATGCCACAGTGACGAGGCGAGGAAGGAGAGCCCTCCGCCCCTCGGCTAGCTCTGCTGTGAACTCATGAAGCCCAAATCATGCCAGGGCCTGTGGCCACCCTCAAGGCCGTCCGTCCTGAGCATGCAGGACGCCCTCTGGGTTCCATCGGTTATCCTGTCCTGGCCTCTCTCTTGTGGATGCTGTTCACTGTGTGAGTGTGTGTGTGTGTGTGTGTGTGTGAGTGAGTGTGTGGGTATGTATATCTGTGTATGTGAATGTGTGTGTGAGTGTGTGAGAGTGTGTCGGTGTGTGTGAGGTTGTGTGTGAGTGTGTGAGAGTGTGTTGGTATGTGTGAGGTTGTGTGTGAGTGTGTGTGTGTGTGAGTGTGTGAGAGTGTGCTGGTGTGTGTGAGGTTGTGTGTGAGTGTGTAGGTATGTTTGGTTGAGTGTGGGTGTGTGTCTGTGTGTGAGTCTCTCTGTGTATGTAAGAGTGTGTCTGTGAGTGAGAGTGTGTGTGAAGGTGTGTCTGTGTGTATATGAGTGAGTGTGTGTATGTGTGTCTGTATGTCTGTGTGTGAGTGTATGTGTGTGTCTCTGTGAGTGTGTCTGAGCAAGTATGTGAGAGTGTATGTGTCTTTGTGTGTGAGTGTGTATGAGTGCCTGTGTGTGAGTGTGTCTTTGTGTGTGTGAGTATGTATTGTGTGTCTGTGTGAGTGTGTGAGTGTATGTGTCTTTGTGAGAGTGTGCGTATGTGTGTGTGTCTGTGTGAGTGTGTATTGTGTGTTTGTGTGAGTGTGTGAGTGTATGTGTCTGTGTGTGTGAGAGTGAGTGTATGTGTGTCTGTGTGAGTGTGTCTGTGTGAGTGAGAGTGTGTGTGAGTGTGTGAGTGTATGTGTCTGTGAGTGTGTGTGTGAGTGTGTGTGTCTCTGTGTGAGTGTGTGTCTGAGCAAGTGTGAGAGTGTATGTGTCATTGTGTGTGAGAGTGTGTGTGTATGTGTGAGTGTGTCTGTGTGTGTCTGTGTGTATTGTGTGTCTGTGTGTGTGTGTGAGAGAGTGTATGTGTCTGTGTGAGTGTGTGTGTCTGTGTCTGTGTGTGAGTGTATGTGTGTATGTGTGAGTGTGTGTCTGTGTGTGAGTGTGTATTGTGTGTCTGTGTCTGTGTGAGTGTGAGAGTGTATGTGTCTATGTGAAAGTGTGTGTGTGTGTGTGTGTGTCTCTCTCTGTGTGAGTGTGTGTGTGTGAGTGTGTGTCTGCTTTTCCCTCCCTTGGTGCGTATTCTGGACAGCACCTTGGGTGCTTTCTGGAACATGGTGGATTCTGATGAATTCTCTGAGATGCCCACTCTCCACCCCTGTGCAGGGTCCCTCCTTCCCCGCTGCCTGGCTGCACGGTGGGCCTCTATTGATGCTTGTGGAATGAAGACAGAGGAAGGGTCGGGTGCACAGATTGAGACGTGAAGGGCCGGCCTCCCTCCTGCACTCGTGAGGGGTGGGCTGCCTCCTCCAGGCCTGGGGGCTGCCTCTCCCTCGGAAGCTCGCTTCCCATCACTTCCTTGGCTCATTCAGCAAATCCTGAACAAGTCCCAAAGAGAGAGGGAGAGACCCTCTCGGCTGGGTGAGAGCTTCCAGGGGGATGTGGGCCTTGGAGTGGACTGTGAAGGACAGGTGTGGCTTTGAGTGAGAGGAGAATGTTCCAGACACACGCAGTGGCGTGCAAAGGCCCAGCACTGGGGACACTAAGCACAATTCTAATTTGGGGGTGTCCAAGTGTGGGAAGAGGAGGATGGGTGCAGAGGCTGAAAAGGCCAGGGGTTCCTCACAGGGCAGTGGTGGGCCCACCAGCCAGGCTGGGCAAGCGGGACTCTCTCTTCCACAAGGCCACATTTCACTCGCGTGACCAGGAAGAGGGCTGTGTCAGAGCCCCACGCTTCCAGCACCTGCAGACATCACTGATGCCAATAATTCAGGCCTGGACCACACTGGAGGCTCAATGTTAGGGTTGGAGATTAGCAGCAGGATCCCAAAGAGGACCTGGTTGGCAAGGGAGAGGGGACAGTGGACATGAGAAAGCATCCACAGAGAGACCCTGGGGAGCCCACCATTGAAGAGGCAAAAGGAAGAGGCAGGGGTGCCAAGTGGAGTCTGGGTTCATCCATTCAGTCACTGGTTCATTCATTCATCATTGCATAGGAGAATCTGCCCTGCATTGGGCAGAGTTGGGCTCTGAGCTAGGATGACACCTTGAGGAATCATGGTCTGGTGGGGACACAGGTCTGTAACCAAACCCATTGAAATCCGGGGTTTCTCTGCTTCTGCTGGCAGGGGGTTCTGCGTAAGCTGCAGGCCTCTGCAGCCCAGTAGTGGGGCAGCTTGCCATGGTGGGCTATGCCCTCCAGTGTTGCAGCAGACCACAGAAGCTCACTGCCAGGTTCTTCTTTTTGGGTTCTTGTCTCCTAAATTGGAAAAATGAAATTCACAGAGGAGGATTTATTCACATGCAAAGAACCCCTGCAGGACAAGATGGGACTCAACAAGGGCTGCCGCCTGGCTGTGCTGGTCCAGGGGTTCATATAGCACTTGGGTTGATGCTATTGGTACAGATTTATGTTAATCAGGGTTTGGAAAAACGCTATGTCATTGGTCCACACTCACACCGATCGGGTTTGGAAAAGTGCTAATGCTCGTTCGTGACCCCTGGATCCTGACCTTCCACTCAGGTCTGCGTTGTTTTCTCCCAGCTTCCCAGGAGGCTGAGGTCAGCAGACCTTGCATGCGGGGGTCGGGAGCTGCAGCTCTGCATGGAGCAGATGTCTACACCAGGTGGACAGGTGCCATGCAGTGACAGGTTGGTGTGCCCCGGCTCACCTTTGCTGCCACCCCCACCCCTACCCCACACCTCAGGCCCTGGGCTCCACGCAGCCCTGGCCAGTGCTTGCCCGCTGCCTGCGCCATGCCTCTGCCACTTCCTGGCAGGAATGATTGGATTGAGTATGCGGCTCGGCAGCCAGGGAGCCATGTCACCATGGTATGTGAATTATGTCACAATAGATGGCTATTTTAGAAAAGACTTGGGGAGCCTTTTGCAGCAGCTTGGCTCTTTCCCAGGCCATGAAACTTCAAGGAGAAGCAACACCAAATCAGGGTGCAAAGCTCCACAGCACCACCTGTCACCAAGGTAGCCAACCTGCTGGGCCACCTTAGCCAGGTCTCCTGCCCCCTCTGACCTCAGCCTCCGCACCTCAAGGGGAAAGGGGCCAGGTAGTTTCTAAGTGCCCTTCCTTCCCTGATTTGTAATGACACAGAGCCAGCACCCCAGTTCCGGAAGTCTAACTCCGGGAGCCGTCAGCGTGAAGGAGAAAAGCACTGTGTCGTGGTGAAGAACAGAAGCCACCTGAGTTTCCAGCAGTAAGACAAGGGCTACATAAATGACCGGCTGCAGCTGCGCTTCTTGAACAAGGTCCCTAAACACTGACAACCTGGGATATGCTGCTGCTGGGACGTTGGCCACACAGGGAGCGGAGTGGGACAGTGGCCACAAAAACATGACCAGCAAGCGAGGGCCCCAGGGGGCACTGCCATGGAGCCCAGTGAGCACTGGTGAGGGACCCTTCCCATATAGTGAGAGTACCCCCTAATCAGGTGGGGTTCCCTCTGGGTTAAATCACGGTCCCACACAAAGACCCTGCCAGTCACTATCCGTCCTTGCCCCTCCATGCTGGCTCTGATCCACAGCACGGGTGAAGGAGGAAGGAGGAAATGCGGGAGGGACGTGGCGGCCTGTGGTCTGCCAGGGCTCCTCTCCCCAGACTTCCCTGGGAGCTGGCATAGGGTCCTCGTCACTCATGCCAGGCCTGGCACCTGCTTGGCACAGCTCTCCTCCTGTGCTGTCGCCGGGGATCCTCAGGCCAGTGTGCCTGCCTTCCTCTCCATGGCCCAGTTCCAACTCCCTCCTTCTCCCCAGCCTGGGCCCTCCGCCCCCACTTCCCAGGGCCACAGGAGGGGAAACCCCTTCCTCCTAGTCCCCTGCACAGGGGAGGAAGGGAAGCTGGACAGCTGGAGAAGAGGACGGAGGTGAGGGAGGAGAGCAGGAGCCCAGCCGGCCTGCACCCGGGCTCTGGCCACAAGAGCCCCTTTCTGTCCCGCAGCCTCCTCTCACCCCCCTCGGCTGTCCTCAGCTGCATGTGGCCAGCAGTGAGTTGGGGCCTTGAGCCTGACAAGCTGGGAGCAGGGCAAGGCCCTCGCACCCAAGTGGAGGGCCAGCCCCACTTGGGGACCCAGTCTCCATTTGTCCTTCTGTCCAGGTCCCAGGCCTCACCTGAGTCCTGCTTGGAGCCGTTTGCCTTGGCAGCCGCTGTCCTTGGGCCTCAGAGACAGAGGGACGAGGCAGGCAAAGGAGCTTCGGCAGCCAGGCTCCTGGGAGCGGGGCCAGGGACCTGTCCCTGAGAGCGCTCCCATTTCCCAGGCAGTCTCCTCCTCAGGCCCTCAGCCAGCCCTGGCGGAGGCCAGCGAGCAAACCTGGTTTTACAGACAACAAAAAAAAAGTGTAGGTCGTGTGCACAAGCTGCTGGTGGCACCCAGCAAGGCAGAGGCAGGCAGACAGACAACTGGGAAGGGACATGCCAGGCAGAGTGTATGCTGGGGCCCCAGAGTGGACCCTCAAGCCTGGCGGTCAGCAAAGGCCTCCCAGAGCAAGGAGCCTGCGAGGGGACCCAGAACAGAGCAGGCAGGATGCAAGGGGCTGGGCAGGGGACCCACAGGCAAGGCCTAGAGACCTGGAAAAGGTCTCCACGACCCAAGCCTCGCTGCACGCACTCGGGCTTCCCCTCAACCCTGTCGTTGCATTTCGCAGATGGAAGATCGAGTCTCCTGTTACCCGACTCCCCGAGCCTCTGCAGCTGAGCACATGGCTTTCTTGCTCACGTCACAGTCCAGGGTGGCTCCAGGGGGTGACTCAGGCACCCAGGCTCTAAGTGCCCTCTGGTGCCACCGACTTTGCCCCGTGGCCTTCAAGATGGCTGCGGAAGGGAAATTGAGGGAAGACCATGCTTGGGAGACTTTTCTGGGCCACCCAATTTCTAGCCACCGACTCATCCCTAGATCAAGGGTGCTGCTAAGGAAGACCCTGTGAATGGCAGGGCCGCTGGCTAGCTCATCCCAGAGCCTGTGTCCTTAGTCCCACGCTACCTCCTGCCACCCACCGGGAGGAAGTGGGCAGCTTGGAGACCTGGCAAGGCACTTTGATGACATCTGGGCTTTGTTCTGCGGGCGGCCAGGAACCACTAACAGGCTTTAATCAGGGACAGCTTTGGGCCAGTCTAGGCCGCAGAGAGATAAGGCTGCCTAGGAGAGGCCAAGGAAAGCAGGCCAGGAGGCTGGCCTGTGACCCAAGCCGAATCTCTGGACCCTGCTCCAGGGCTCATCCTACTGTGTCCCAGCCCATCATGAAAGCTCGGCCACCCCTGCCATCCCTGCAGGGACACTTAGGACACCCCAGCCCCACCCCAGAAGACAGCTGACTGGGAGGCAGCGTGGAGGGCAGACGTGAGGCTGTGATTCTATTGCGGTGTCTGGAAGCCGGCGAGGGCAGAGGGACCCATAACCACATTCTGCTCGTTGCAGCCACCAGCAGGAGCCATCTGCCCAGGCTGAGCAGGGAAAAGCATCTCTCAGCTGCCTTCTCAGGGCAGGGCCTTGCAGCAGGAGACCCAAGGTAGATGCTAATGCAGCCATGTGGAGGCAGGGAGGCAAGCGGCTTCTGAGAACCACTCCTGGGAGCCCGGAGGGCCCAAGCCCTGGAGCTGGGGCTCTGACTCTCCACCCACATGGCAGATGCACAGGCTGGGAAGGAGCCTGGGCAATGGCGCCCTCCCCAGGCAGGTGGGGAATACCTGGATCTTGGCTCTACCCTGGCTGGAGAGGCCAGGTGTTTCCAGAGGCCTATGAGCCAACAGGTGTGCAGGTACAGTGTTCCCTGTAAGCCTCCCACGCTGCCTGGGGACAACTTCCCTCCTCCGTCCCCTCTGGGCCTTTCCAGGCCTTGCAAGGGCACCCTCTGGATTTACCCCAATCTCCTGACCCTGAAAGCTCCTGGCTCTTCCCCACCCTTGGTTGGGTTTTTTCCAATCAATCAAAATCTCTCCGTCTGTCTGTCTGTCTCTCATCCGAGGTGCAGAGGATCAGGGCAATTCTCTAGTGGAAATGGCCTCTGTGGCAGGAGTCCTGCGAGGGCCAGCACAGGGAGAGGCAATGCAGCCTTTGGAGAAGGAGAACCGGGTACGCATTCCTGCCCTCCAGTTTCAGAGCTGTGTGTCTCTGGGCCCGTTGTCTTGCCTCTCTGAGCTTCAATTTGTAAAGGGACTACTCCAGCCAGACTCAGGCTGGTGTGAGGACCCCAGGCCTGCAGCACACATCACTCCTGGAAGATTGGCGGTCTCGAGCTCCCGCTGTGCTGGCCTGAGCCCCAGCTGCCTGAGGGGCATCTCCGTCTTCTCCATTGCCATGGCCTCTAGGTCACTTGGGAAAACGAAACTTGTCTTGGTTTCTACAACAGATCCTCAGTTAACCTCCACATTTCTTCTCTGTCTCTCTCTCTTTTATTAATGGTGCTGGGGACCTTGCACCTGTGAAGCATGCACACTACCTCTGAGCCACCCCCCACCCCAGCCCCAAACTTCCCCACTTTTTAATGTCAACTCTTATTTACAAATAAAATAAAATAAACTTCTTTTCTTTATGTCCCCCCAAAAAAAGTAGTTTTCCCATAAGAAAGATAGAATATATAAAATGTGCAAAAACGATCCAGAATGAGCCAAATAAGAATAGAAAAAAAAATCCTGACAATTATCAAAGACTGGTTTTTCATTGGCCCATCAATCACGGAACACTTATACAATTACATAAAAATTAAACCTGCCTACGTGTTAGAAATACCTTTCACCTCACCCAAGGATCCAAAGCACTTTAAAATGGATAGAGGAAATTTTTATTAACTGACTTAAGAAAAAAGACACTAGCTATCCAAGCCAGGCACCACACTTGAAGACTTCAGTCACAGTATGCATAATAGTGTCCCCGTCCACAAGGGACTTAGCCACGGTGGCAGTCCCATACCGTTACAATGGAGTCTAAAGAAGTCCCAGTCACATAATAAACGCATGGCTGAAGAAAAGGCAAGAGAAGAGAAACTGCAGAAGGAAAAGAAAAACCCCCAGGAAAAATTCAGTGAAAGGTTTAGCAGAAATTTTTGCAGACCTTGGGCTAGAGCGGTGGCTTGGCGGTTATGGTGCTTGCCTGGCACCGGCAAGTACACAGGTTCGAACCCCAGCACCCACGTACACAGCTAAGTGTCAGAGCAATGAAAGCCATGTGAAAAACTCAATAAAAATTAATTCCGTCTCTCTCACTGTCATTCTCTCTTTAAAAAAAATAAAAGTCACCTGGCGCTGGGCTGGAGCGGTGGTTCAGTGGTCACAGCACTTGCATGGCATGCGTGAGGATGCAAATTTGAACCCTAGCACCACATACACAACGAAGTCTCAGAGCAAAGAAAGCCACATGAAAAACTGAATAAAAATTGATTCTCTCTCTCTCACACTGTCCCTCTCTCTTAAAAAAAAAAAAGTCACCCAGCGCAGGCTGGAGCTGTGGCTCAGTGTTGTGGCGCTTGCCTGGCATTCACAAGGACGCAGGTTCAAAGCCCAGCACCACGTACACAACAAAGTGTCAGAGCAACGAAAACCAGATGAAAAACTAAATAAAATTGACTCTTTCTCTCCCTCTCTGTCTAAAAAAAAAAATGAATAAATAAGTAATTAGAAAAAAATAAAAATAGAAGAAGAAAGAATAGCATATAAAGTAAATATTTTATACAGGTGTATAATGTCCAAACCTTCATACTCTACAGGTGTACAATACTCAAATTTTCACATTTCTAAATCTTAGAATGATGATCATTCCCAGATGCTAAAGCTGAAAGCTATGAAATCATTTTTTTTCTTTGTACTGGGGATTAAACTCAGGGCCACTGAACCACTGAGCCATATCCCCAACCCTTTTATTTATTTATTTATTTTGAGACAAGGCCTTGATAAACCGTTTAAGGCCTCAGAAAGTTGCTGAGGCTGGCCTTGAACTTGTGATGCTCCTGCCTCAGCCTCAGGAGTCTCTAGATTACAGTGTGCACCACCACCACCCCAGCCTATGAAATCATCTTTAACACTGTCTCCTGGCTAAATGTTCACCCAGCTCCGGCAAGTCTCTTCCCCCAAGTTTCCTTCACTCCCAGTCTTCCAGGCTCCAATCAGGGTCAGGACCAGACCCTGCCCATGATCAGGGTCCACTCTTTGTGAGCTACAGGGCACAGGGTGGGGTTCCTGCCCTCAGAGAGCTTGTGGTCCCTTATGCCCAGTAGCTAGGACACTGCCCTTGTGGCATTTACAGGTTCCAACCTGATAAGTACCGTGGAGACAGTGGCAGGGAGGAGCCTTTGTACAGAGACGCTTCCAGAAGATCTCAGTGATAAAAGGAGCCGCTTGACGGTGAGGGGACAAGCATTCCAGGCACACGGAACAGCAAGGGCAGAAAAGGCAAGCCTGGCTTCCCCAGGGGAGAAACGAGGCTGCGCTGGCTAAAGGAGAGATGCGCAGCCCGTGGGAGCGAACGGAGAGTCCCGGAAGGGGCCCACGTGTCCGGAGCCAATTCTAGGCATTCGTTTTCCCGCATACGGCCTTGGCACAGGTGACCCAGGCCTAGAGAGGAGGAGGGACCTGTCCCAGGACCCACGGCTGCAGAGCTGGGCAGAAGCCAGGTCCCCAGCCTCCCTACCCAGTGCCCGCTCCCAGCAGCAGGCTCCTCGCAATGGTGCTCTGATGAGAGGTGACAGCATCCTTTCAAAGTCCTCAAAGGACATTCCCCGTGGGGACCCAGGAGACTGGGAGAGGGTCGATCTGAGACCTAAGGGGAGTGGGTAAGGCGTTTCCATCCCTCTGCAGAGGGGGCAGGAAGGAAGCAGGTGATGTGCCTGGCTCAGTGACATCAAAGGCACACCAAGAAGCTGGGGACCTGGTAGGGGACACATGCTGTCACTCAGGATGCAGGGTGAATAAGCTGCTTCCCTCAGAGGGAGCAGAAAGACCCTGAAGGAAGCCGGGTGTGGTGGTGCACACCTATGAACTCAGCAGCTTGGGAGGCTGAGGCAAGAGGATTGCAAGTTCAAGGCCTGCCTCAGCAAATGAGCAAGACCCTGAGCAACTTTGCAAGACTCTGTCTCAAAATAAAATATTAAACAGGCTGGGAATGTGGCTCCATGGATTGCACCCTTGGGTTCAATCCCTAGTACAAAAAAAGAAAACAGAAAGAGAAAAACCCAGAATGAGAAGGTGGTCAGGAGCTGGACAAAGCAGGCCAGGCCTGAGTGTCGCCACCTTGTCGTCCTGGTGTGGCCCAGATCTGCAGCTTCTAGCGGAGGGACAGGGCTCACTTCTGAGGCCCCTACCAGGCCGGTGGCAACGCTCTCACTCTCAATAAGGCCTGGGACCAAGCCTGCAGGGTTCTTAGGAACAAGCGGGAAGGAGCAGGGCAGGCTGGGGGAAGGAGGAAGGACCTGGTGCTTGCGGTCTCCGCCCTCCCTTCCACCCCAGGTCCCCCCTCCCCAGGCCTGGAAGAGGCATCTGCCCTGGAGTCTTGACTGTTAAAAATAACCCGCCTCTTCATCATCCCGACAGCGCACTCTGGGACAGTGTGTTCCAAAATGCTGCTCTCTGGGGACTGGAGCAACGGGCAAGCAGGCTGCGGATGCTCCTGGCTCCCACCACACCTTAGTCCTGCACCTAGAGCTGCAGCCATTCCTGCGGGGCGTGGTTACCTGAAAGGCACTTGCCCCAGGATCTGTGGGCCTCTCCCGCTGGCCTGCAACTCAGAAGAAGAGGGCTGCTTAGTGCCACATGGCTTTCTCCTCTAATTTCCAAAGCTATTGCTGGCTGGGACTGCAGAGTTTTACAGAGGGTCAGAGAGAAGGAAGGATTTGAGTATATGTGAAGCCTGGGTCCTTGTCTCCTGAACAGAGGGTGGTGGCAACACTCAGGGTTAAGAGGCAGAAAAACCTGAGTTCAAAATGATGCTCAGGGTCCCCATCTTGCAAGGTTGCAGGCTAAATGACTTTAAAATGTCCCTAAATGCAGTGTCTGAGGCAGAATGAGCCCTCAATAAATGTTATTATTATTATTGTAGCACCATGGTTATGAGCATTGGCTATGGAATGGAATTTCAACCCCTGCCTCTTCCACTGGCCTTAAGCAAGCTGCTTGACCTTTCTGATCCCTAATTTCCTGGCCTGCAAAATGGAATGATGCCACTCGCCTCCTGGAGCCATGGCAGGGCTCCTGTGTAAGCGCCCTTAGGAGGTGCAGGGCGGGAGGGCACCTGAGCCCCAGGGAGGGCCAGGCCACCCTGAGCGAGGCAAGGGCAGGGAGGGGGAGTGAGTGGGGCTCCCGGCCCCAGAGAAGGGAAGGGCCAGCTGGGGAGTCCTGAGGGGGACAGGAGCAGGGAGGAGCCCAGGAGTTGACACAGGCTGACTCCTCTGCCAGCGGCTTTTATCCAAGGCTGGGTAATAACGTCGTCATGACAACAGATGTAGCACAGGAGAATAAGAGAGAAGAGGTGGCAGCCCAGGGTGGTGCTGCAGCCCAGGGTGGGGGCCTGGGAAGCGTCGCATCCCAGAGCCAGCCTTGGCCCCAGCCATGCTGACCTACTGAGCCACGGCCATGTCCCCAGGCCCTGCCTCCCCTCCCCAACAGCCTAGGACAGACAGCATTCCCAGGCACCGTGCGGAACACATAAACATCTCAACGCATCCCTCACCACCACCCTCTGAGCGAGGCACAGCAGCAGCCTCATTTGGCAGATGATAGCACAAGAGTCAGAGAAGTCAAGTAACTTCTCTGAGGTAACACAGCAAGTCAGCTAGGATCTTCACACACAGCTCCTCCCCGGGTGATTCCCAGGACCGAAGGCTATTCTTGAAAACCTCACTGTCCCCCTCCTGCTGGAAGGGGTCAGAGAGCACATCTGTGGATGAGAAGAAAAGGAGAGAGACAGATGGTGTCCTACTCACCTGGCTCTCCACAAACGTCACGCCATTTTGTCCCTTGAGAACATTATTTTGGTTGCATCTTCCTGGATGCCCCTGGCATCTTGGGAATCAGGGTGTTTGTCTGCACAGTGATGGGGCCCAGACTCTACTGGTTGGGTCTCCTGAGTGTGGTGGCTCGGGAAGCCAGAGGATAAGGTTCCCATCCACCCCTCCACCGGGGTGGCCCCAGCCTCCCCTGCCTCCACCTCTGAGCCATTGGCCTCATCCCCTCAGAGCCTCTCAGGCTCCCCTGCCTCCACCTCTGAGCCATTGGCCTCATCCCTGCAGAGCCTCCTGGACATGCCTCACGCAGGGTGGGCAGGTCAAAGAGGTGGTGGGATCTCCCAGCTCCCGGAACACCCAGGGCAGGGTGAAGGCAGCCAGGAAGCGGCTTGGCCTCAGCAGCAGGGCATGCTTGTTAGCGGATCCCAGCCTCTGGGAGGACAAGGCTCTGGCCTTTCACAGGCCTTGGGGCCCCAGGCCCTGAGCCCAGAGTTCTGGCTGGCGTCAGGCTGGCGGGGGCCTCTTAACACCCCCGAGGCTCATTCCAGGGGGCTTCTTCCAGGATGGGACCCAGATCCCTACGCCTCCCAGAAATAACCCCAGGACTGCAGAGGCCCAGCAGAGGTGCCAGGGGCTCCGAGCTGCACTGGGACGTGGCTGTTGAGGAAGGAGGGCATGTTACAGAGAGCTCACTAAGGAAATTGAGCTGCAATCGCTGAGGCAGGGCTGAGGATTTTGAGTCCTTCTAGAAAGTATAAAATCAGGAAGAGAAGGAAAATCCAGGGGGACTGAGGGCCATGCAGAGGCGGTGGCTCGTGTGAGCTGCCCCTCAGCCTGGACCCCAATGCGCCCTGCTGGACATGCCACTGAGGGTGGCCTGGAGGGGCTGAGCCACACCTACCCCTAAAGGGTCCTGCTGCCCAGGCCAGCTGCACGCAGAGGGACACCTGTGGCAGGCTCTCAGGGGAGCCAGGGGACCAGAGGACAGGAAGGCCACTGGTCAGAGATGCTCCCGGGCTGGGCCGGGAGGAGCGAGTGTGCTCAGGGGGAGGCCAGGGGCTTGGGCATCTCCTGAAGCCCCCTTGGCCAGTCAGACAGGAGGGGCCACGTCTGCATCCCCTCAGCTTACCCTGTAGCTGGGCTCCTCCCTGGCCTGGCCCCAGAGCCTAGGGCAAAGACTCAGCCCTGACACATTTATTCCTAGCAGCCTCAGGAAGCCCTGCTGAGCAGCTGTCATGTGATCTGTGATGGCAGCTGCCTGGGACCCCCACCCACAGCACCCCTGTCACCCCAACCCCTCCTCCAAGGTGCTGTGGCTGAGATGCTACCATGTCTGCTTCTGCATCTGCAAACTGATCGCAAGGGCCAGAGATGACATGGGACGCCCAAGGTTATGCTCACGCTCTAAACCTGGCCACAGAACCCCTGCCCTCCCCTGACGGTATTTCTAAGGGGTCCCCAGGAACTGGACATGCAGGAAAGCTCTGCGGGCACTTCTGGTCCGCAGGGCCAGATCCAGGGAGCAGCAGCCTGAGAGCTGTCAGGCCAGAGAAGAAAATAAACAAACAAGCTGTTTGGACGCCTGAAGCTGTGAATGTCCCCTCCCCTTTGCCTCCTGCCCCGCCTGTCTTCCTCCTCCACCGCCATCCAGTCTGGCTCCTGACACTCATCACTCCTCCCCACTTCCTGGAGACAGGAGACCCTGACATCCCAACTTATTTTTAGTCAGCTGCCTCCAGAGCTGGGCCCCCAGCCCTGGGCCTCAGGCCACCCTGTCCTCTGCCCCTAGGTGGCAGCCTGGAGCCAGAAGGCAGCTGAGAATGCAAACCCACACCCCTGCAGCAGCCTGGGCAGTCTGCCCCAGCCCCACCACGGTGGCCCTGTCCAGCCCCCAGCCTCCAGGGCACCCTTGCTCAGTGCCCACTGAGCCTGCTGAGCTCACCTTCCCCAGATGTCACCCACTGTATCTCTCAGTGCTCCATAACAGTGGTGCCGGTGGCCTCTCCCTCATCCACTGGATGCCAGGGCTCTAGCTGGAGCAGGCACCAAGCTCAGCCCCTGGAGACCTAGGGCAGGAAGGGACTCAAGGGTCCAGGCAGGGTCAGCACAGAGGCCTGCAAATTGCTTCTCCTGGACCAGCTGTCTAACTGTGACAGGCAAGAGGGGCTCGGGGGCAGGTGGCAGGATCCCCAGCAATCCCCCTAAAGCCCCAAACCTGCACACCCCACTCAGCCCAACCAAAGGTGGGACCTCTGGCCGTCCTCAGCCCTCTGGCCACTCGGCAAGCATGTGACATCTGTTCTTGCTCAAGTCTGTCTCTGGAGGCTTCAGCCTCCCTAGGCTTCAGCCTAGGGAGGGGAGGCCGTTGTCGTAGGTGTGGCTTTCTCCATCTCACACCTCCTAGGGATAGTTTGGCATCTCCGAGAGATGACATCAGGGACGGTCCCAACATTGTCACTGTTTGCCACATGCTGTCAGACAGGGACACACAGAGAATGAGACACAGAAACAACTTGAAGCACATGGATGGGGAACAGGCCCTGCAGGGGTGGCCCGTGGCACCAGGCAGAGAATCGGGGCACAAATTCCACTTCTGGGATGCAGGGAGTGACAACATCTGTCCCAGGCCACTCGATCCAAGGCACAAGCTGCAGAGTGCGGGCTGGGTAACTCTACACCATTCCTGCCTGGTATCTACACCCCCGAGAGCACAGCACCTGCAAGCCACCCTCCCATCCCTGGCTCAGGTCAAGGAGTACCAGCCCCAGGATCACCCACACCCACCATGATGCCTGGCCTGGCCCAGCCTGCCTCCACAGCACTGATCACCAGCTGTGCCCCAGATGCAGGGTTCTCAGAATTTCTGGGGTTCCCTGAACTCTCTCCCCTCTCTCCTACCTACCAAGGACAGGATTGGAACCTCTCACGCCCAGAGTCATTGGCAAAACCCAGCCTGAACTCCAGGAGAGAGAGAGCTCTGGGATCCATTACCAATGTCTGTCACGGGCACAGATGGAGCATTGGACACTTTTGCCTGACACGCAAGAGAGTGCAGGGGGGAGGGGGACAGAGGACACCTGCCCTCCCTCCAGGATCCCCAGCAATCCCCCTCCAGCCCCAAACCGGCACATTCTGTCCCAACTATGCACTGAGAGAACTTGCCGGAACTCCCCAGGGAGGCTTTAGAGTCCAGGAAGGCAGGTGGAGCAGACTAGACACAGAGGACAGAGCCACCTTCCGGGTACAGAATCCTGCCTCCTTCCGTGAGGCCACTGAGCAGTGTCTGTCGAGGGACGTCTGGAGCAAGAGACTGAGCCAGTTCACCTCGGAGAGGACCAGATTCCAGAGTGATCATGATGGCCTTGCCATCCACATGTGCCGATCCGTCACACTCCCGAGGACATCGCACACATCATGGCTACCTCTTGACCCCTCTCCGGTCTTAAAGGACCCAAAGTTATTCCATTTTAGGAAATTGAGATCAGAAAGGTTTAGCAGTGCATCTGAGGCTACACAGCCTATAAGCAGGAACTGGGCAGACCCTGGCTTAACTCCAAAGCTTATTCTTTTCATGCTACCACCAGGATGACCCCAGTTATATCCTTTCTCTTTCCATTCCCTCTCTGTCCAGCCCCATCTGTACTTCCACACTCCAGGGCTGGTCCCTATCACCCTCTTGGATGTGGTTCCCTGGCTCTGTGGGATGGAGGCGTCACTTCTAGCTTGGCCAAGACCAGATGGAATCTCTCAGCAGAATTTCTCTAGGAAACTATAGAGAAAACAAACAAAACAGAAAAATGAAAATCCCACATCAGAGGCACGTCCCCAGAGCCCACGGTCCCCAGCAGAGGATGTCCAATGCCAAGCCTGCCCTGACTTGGCTAGAAAACTCACTGATCCGATACGGTCCACGGGGCAAGGTGGCTACGTCCCTGCTGCCTCCGGGGAGGCCCTCCATCTCCTTGGTCCCTCTGCCACCTGGGCCGGATGAACATGGGCCCTATTTGCACGCACCTCCGTCCAAGCCAGGACCCCATAAGAGCATGGTTTTCCTGGGAACCCACCTCCCGATCGTCCTCCTGGAGGCTCTCACCTTTTTCTCCTCTGGCCCCCCAGCTCAAATTCGACTTCCCAGAGTCACTTTAGACAATATCAAACCCAGGTAGGTGGCCACTCCCTTGACCCACCTGTTCCCACCTATCCCGGTGAATGTCCTCCAGGATGGCCTGTCTGAGGTCCTGCCACCTAAGGATGCCTGTTCCCAGGGCAGGACAGGGAGGTGGTGTTACTTGAGCCTGGGTTGAGGAGGGTAGGGGGAGGGGCAGAGAGCTACAGGAAGAGGGCAGAGGAGGGACCTGGTGGGTAGGGAGCAGCTGCTTCCTGAGCAAATGAATAAACAGGAAAAAAAAACCAGGGCAAAGGGGGCAGGAGGCCTCAGTTTCCCCTCTTCTCTCCTGCCCAGTGACTCCTGGGCCAGCAACCAGGATGTCATTTGAAGCATCCTCCAGTCCTCACTCCTTCTTATTCTTCATCTTTTTTATTTTAGAGAGAGGGACAGTGAGAGAACAGAGAGAGAGAATCAACTTTATTTAGTTTTTCATGTGGCTTTCGTTGCTCTGACGCTTCGTTGTGTACGTGGTGCTGGGGTTCGAACTCGTGTCCTGGCACATGCCAGGCAAGCGCCGTAACTGCTGAGCTACCGCTCCAGGACTCCCCCACTCCTTCTTCTGACGATGAAAAAGTTGAAGCCCAGAGAGGTGAAAGGATTTGTCCAAGGTCACCCAGAAATTCGGTGGCCCCGCTAGGATCGCCACCAGTGTTTCTGCAACAGCTAAGGGATCCTTCAAAGGCTGCAAGCTGGGTGCCCACCCTGACTCCAGCTGCCAGGCCAGGAGAGGAAGGAGTGCCACAGCCTGAATTTGCAGCTGGTACAGCTGTGCCAAAGAGGCACCTGACTGAGACCACAGGGAGGCCAGCAGAGGCCCCTGCCTCCTGTGCTGGAGGGAAGGCTGGGTTTAACCCTTGTTGTCCCCTCCCCCCAGTGTCCAGGGAATCCAAGCCCTGGCCCAAGCAGCCTCTCACGCTCCCTCCCTCACAGCTGCAGCTGGGCCGGGGTGGGAAAGGGACACCTGGCTTCCCCCAGGCAACAACCCAGCACTTTCCCCTCTTCAAGTGGCCCCTGGGTCCCCAGGGAAGTAGAGGAGTGTGTGGGTGGGGCGGGGGGGGGGCATTCCATCAGAGCCCTGGCTGCTCTGAGATCCGAGGGACCCAGCCCTTGGGAAGTCAAAGGTCAGCACCCTCGCACCCTGGCCTGGCCCAGCCCCTCCCTGACCTGCCCTGCCCAGAGCCAGGGCCCCCAGAGGGCTGCAGCAGGGACAGAAATAGTTCGACCTTCCAGGGAGGAAGGCTCTTTTTTCCATCTCCAGTCTGTTCCGGTCCCCCCAGTGCTACCACCAGTCCGTGGAGCCCACAGGGCCCGTGAAGAATCAGGATCATCCCCTGGGTGGGACAGAAGTCATAGAGTCCCCAGAAGGCAGTGGGAGACTCAGAGGCAGACCAGGAAAAAGGGAGGGAGAAAGGGAAGAGAGACAGGGGCAGGGGCCACTGGAATCCCAGGGTTAGTGGGGATGGCAAAGGGACCTCTCCCTTTGAAATCACTGCTAATCAATAGATGACCACAAGGCCAAGCCAAGGGCAGGAGCCTCTGGCCAGGGGCCAGAGGAGGGTGTGAAAAGATCAGAGCCCACAAACTCGGGGCCAGCACAAGCTGACATCCCCACGCCTTCTAGCTCTGGCCTCCTGACAGCAGCCTTCCCCCGGCTGCCGGATAAAAGACAGGACAGATGCGGATGCGGAGCACCCAAGAATCCCAGAATCTAATTTTAGCCTCCCACATCCCGCCTCTCCTGCTGACCGAGAGCAGGAGCAGAGTGGAGGGTGGGAGCTTCACATCCCTGGCCTGGGCTCTGGCTCCCATGGGGGCACCAGCAGGCGAGAACCACACGGGGTCTCTGCGGGAGGATGCTGAGATGGGTTGGGTGGGCTCCTGTCTTGATTCCGTGGCCTCAGGCTGCCAGCCAAGCAGGGGTGATACTCACCAATACCCCTGGGCCCTAAGAGCTCAGCTGGCCCTATTCCTCCCCACACTGCCCCTATTCCTCCCCACACTGCCCCATCCAGAAGGCCCCAGTTCTACACGGAGAGGCACAGGTGAAGGACACCAGGAGCCTGACTCTGAGGACAGTGATGAGGAACACCAAGCCCTGTGGGACTCTGTAGGGACCACAGGGCACTCCTCTGTGGGTAGGTCCAGGGGGGACCACGCCCTGGCCAGGGGCAGCAGAACAGCTGTGGCAGAGGAGGACCTGAATCCACCTACTGTGATTTTCATGGGCAGAGAAATCCTACCCAGCCCTGCCACCCACAGTCTCCAGGCCCCAAGAAGAGAATGTCTGGCCAGTGTCAGAGAATATTGCAAAGGTTGCTGATACCAACTCCTGACGGCAGACACCTCCTCCCCAGCCAGCAGCACTGCTTACAGATGGGAACTGGGCACATCGGGTGTCACATCCCCTTCCCAGCATCTCTATCCTGCACCCACAACACATGCACACACGCACGCACACGCACACACTCATCCACACTCACTCGCACACTCACACGAACACACTGTCAGACATGCACTCACCCACACTCACTCTCACACACACTCACTCTCACACTCTTGCACACTCATACTAACACACTGTCACACACACTCACCCACACATGCTCACACACTCACTCTCGCACACTCACACTAACATACACACTGTCACACACACTCACCCACACATTCTCACTCACACACTAACACACACACACTCACATACACACTCTCACACTAACATACACACGCACTAACACACATTCACACACTCTCTCACACTCACACTCTCACTCTCTCACACCCACACCCACATACATATACATACTAAGGTGATCATAGAGAGGATGGGGGTGGCAAGGGCCTGACTCGACCATGCGCCTCTGGAGTGGGACTCTTCTGACTCCAGAACCTTCTGATCAGATGTAGGGAGCTTCTCTCACCACTGTGCTCCAAAGAGGAATCCTCAGAATTCCCCAGTTCCTCAGCAGCTGCCCGGAAGCAGGGACTTGGATCTCCCCTGTGGACTACGGACCCCGATTCTCACAGAGCAGGGGGAGCAGGAGGGGTCCCTACCTGTTTTTTGTGCTTGGGCTGTCCTTTGGTCAGGGATGGGGGGTTGTTTGTTTGTTTGTTTTGTGTTTTGGTCCTGGGAATTGAATACAGGAGTGCTATACCATTGAGCTATATCTCCAACCCTTTTCTTTCTTTCTTTTTTTATAAAGATAGAGGGACAGAGAGAGAGAGAGAGAGAGAGAATCAATTTTATTTAGTTTTTCATGGGGCTTTCGTTGCTCCAAGACTTCATTGCATACTTCGTGCTGGGGTTTGAACTCGAGTACTCGCACTTGCCCGGCATGCGCCGTAACTGCTGAGCCACTGCTCCAGCTCCTTCTTTTTTTTTTATTTTAAAACAGGATCTCACTAAGCTGCTGAGAGTCTCACTAAGCTGCTGAGGCTGACCTAGAACTTACAATCCTTTGGTCTCAGCCTCCCAAGTCACGGGGATTGACATGTGCATCTCTGTGTACAGCATGAGTGTCTTATTAAGAAAAGGATCTCCAGAAGGTCAATGTGCCAGCCAAGACAGCCCACTCCCTCCTGGTGAACTGCCGAGGCTGCCTGCTCCCCTCTCCACAGTGGTTGACAGGACTGCTGTCACTCTGGGCCTGCCTTACCAACCCAGTAACTCTCAGATGGGCTGAGGGTGGACTCCAGAGCAGGTCTCACTAACAGAAAACTGTAGGGATGGGGTGTAAGAAAGGAGGAAACCAAACTGAGAACCAGGATACCTAGATCCAGCATCACCTGCACCCCCTGTTAGCTGTGTGGCCCTGGACAAGGCTCACCTCCCTCATCTGAAACTGAATAAGGCAGCAAAATGAGACCAAGACTAGCCCAGGATGTAGTACATAGCAGACTCCCAACAGATGCTTCCTGAGGCATTTAGTCCTTGAGTCTGGGTGCAGTGCATTTTCTTCAGTAAGAAGATCCTGTATGCTGGGCCACCAGCATTCTAGATACAGTCCTGTCACTGTGTCTGTGTGAGGCCACCTGAGGCACATCATCTGTCTCTGGGCGACAGTTTCTTCCTCAATCAAATTCAGGGATTGAATTTAGCTTTCAGGATGGAAAACCCGAGACACATGTACCATCACTTACACATTCTGTGGTCATGGCAGACATCAACAATCGATCACAGCACTGATGCCCCTTGGAGACCTTCAAACAAGGGACAGAGGACAGAGCTTGGGCTGTCAATACGCCTTTCTGGGTCTGATTTCCCTAGATAAGACAGACTGAGACCTTCCACTGAATGAGGCCTAGGGTCTAGTGCTGGGTGTCCTGGCCATTGGAGAAGCTGGGAACAGGACAGGATAGGTCTTTCTTGTTAGGCCTCAGCAAAGCCCCATATGCCCACCAAGGGTAGAAGCAGGCATATCAGGATCTCTACTGGTCATGCCTAGCAGAAGTATGGCCTCAGGAATGGTGAAATGGGGATTCTAGGCCAATGTGGGGATGTGGGTGCCCCTGCACTCAGCCCCTGGCTTGCTTCCCCTCCATCCGTCCTGCCCTCCCTGGGGTCTGCCTTGGGTTCCAGCCCTCCCCATGGTCTGCTGATACCAGCTTGCTGTCATCTCCCCTGCTCACAGAGCCAGACCAGCCAGCTTGGGGCCCTAGAAACTGCCCTCTCTAAGGCAGTGCGGTGGGACCAGCAGCCCCGAGGACTCATTCTTGATCCCACTCATGGGACAGCACCAGGACCTCAGATGTCTCATCAGGGAAATGACCTCCACAGGCCTTCCAGCTCTGAGGGCTGGGACTGAGTCTCAGCGTGGGACAGCGGAAGTAAAGCAGCTCTGTTCCTCCCCCTGCCCCTTGCCGAAGAGAGCAGCTTAACAGTCTCCCGTAGTCATGGCCTTCCTCCCTCCCACCCTATGTTCCTCCTTCCCTCCCCACGTGGTGGTGTCTACCCACCTCTGTTGGGCCCTGGCTGCTGCACCCAACCACCGAGCTTGGTACTGTCTCTCAAACTGTCACTGATCTAGCCAGTTCAAGAGCCCCAGCACGCGGCCTTCCCTTTCTCGAAACAGGCCTGCTCCTCTCTCCCCAAGACCTGACCACCTCTTCTGGGAAGCCCTCCTTTCTCTCCCTCCCAGGCAGCCAGCTGCAGCCAGTCTCTAGCCACGGTCACCCCCATTGCTAGTGATGACAAGTAAGGTTGCTGACTGGACAAAGCAGACAGGCAAGCGACACCTGGGAGCAGAGAGGACCACTGGGTCTAGAAGAGAGCCCCAGCTTATTGGGCTAACATCCAGAGTACCATGCCCCTGGGACAATCACAACACTGCTTCCTTATTACAAAATATCCTTTATTGATAAAATAGCTCAGACTTTTTAAAAAAAAAACACCTGCATGTCACAAGGGGGCCACAGGCCACACGACCAGGGGTCCCATGGGGCACACAAAAGATGGACCAGCAGATGGTCACAAATCAGTGATCCAGCTCTCCAGCCACACCCCAACCAATGTCCCAGCCTCACAACTGTGGCCAGTCAAGGACCACGCCAGACTCCTTCTGGTTCCCACCATTCTGTCCACTGCAGGAAAACCCCCTGAGCACCTTCCAAATCTGGCAGGTCCATCACAGTGCCAAGGACCGGCGCCACTCAGTGCACGTCATTCCCCACACTGAGGGGGGCCCGCTGGCCCAATGTTGAAGCCACACAGCCCTTGGGGAAGACAGGGGTCTCCCCTTTGTGGACTCCTGATTGTTCCGGGCACCAAGTTCTTGGGTAGAGGAGAGAAGCAGGAGGGAGAGGCCCCCAGCTCTGAGCAGCATCTCGCAACATCAATCGGGGAGGGATTAGTTACACTTCACAAGAACCATGTGGGGCTCAGAGCCCTGCCTAAGCATTGCGGCGGGGGCTCCCCCAGCGGTCCCCGGAGCCCTCGCTTGCCTGCTCCAGCCTCTGCACCCCACCTAGCAACTCTGCCACCCTCCTGGGGCTCTCAGCTCAGGCTGTTTCCGCGGTGTGGGTATTTTTAGCTATCTTAGGGAAAAATTTGCCTGTTTGATGACAAAAGACTTTTTCCCTCCTGGGGTGGGAGCCAAGCCACTGAAAACCCTCTTGGTTGCAGGTGACACATGGAGAAGCTGTCACCTGGCATAATAAGTTAAACCTTTGTGGGCACAAGAACATATTCTCAAAGAAACCCTGTAACTTCAAATAGTGATTCTGTGTGCCGCTCCCGCTTCCAGTTTGGGGCAGGAATTCACACACCCCAGGGACAGAACAAAAGTCTACAGGAAGTCGGGTGGTGGTAAACACAGAGGAAAGGGGTTTTTATATCCCCAGATAATCACATTTCATGGTTCTCTAGTGTGTTCCCCATGGAGCTCAAAGCTTTCTGCAAAGCCTTTCATCTCCTTGCCGCAAGTGGGCGGCAAGCTATTGTCACCCTGCTTTTTGCAGGGGGTGAATGCCAATGATCGAGGATCTCCTATTGAGGCAGAGGCCAGGCCTCCAGGCCTCCTCACAAAGGCACCCACGTTTCCACCTGCCTCCCGGAGGGGTGACGAAACCAATCCATGGTCCTGGCCTTTAAATGAGCCACGGATCCAAAAGCAGAGGCAAGAGAAGGGCTCAGAGATGTCGCCATCCCAGAGATGTCCCTATCCCGGCACCCAGCGGGGACCATGGGTGCCCAAAGCGGGTGAACAGTCTTCATTTCTTCATCCTCCTCAGCAGCAGGGAAAAGTGGAAAGAGCGGACTTCCTGCTCTTTGCAGGGGGGCGGGGTGGGATCAGGGGAAGCAGAAGAAACAAAAACACTCCAAGCAAATGACCTGCCAAGGCACACAGGGTCCTCAAGAAAGGGACCCCACCCATTGGCCTGCAGGGACCAGGCAGAGAGGTGCTCTATTTTGGCCGGGCCTCTGCTACATTCAGGAAGGTCCAAGCCCCATCCTGTGCTCAGGCAGGGAATGGAGAAGAGGTCCCCCAGACCAAAGCCAGCAAGGGGACACCTCAGATGGACCCCTGTCAACAGCGCCTCTGCCCCCTCCTGCTCCAAGGAGACTTCTAGGATGAAACCCTCAGGAACTGCACAGGGACCAGAGAGCCCAAGGGAGACAGCCACATAAAGAAGGGCGAGAAACAGGGTGGCCCTGGCACCACTTAGACGGTGGCAGGCAGGCTCACCAGGCTGTCTGGGTCCACTGGCGGCAAAGGATCCTCCGGAAGGCACGGCGAAAGTCCTGGTTGAAGATGGTGTAGATGACGGGGTTCAGGGAGCTGTTACAGTAGCCGATCCAGAAGAAGAACTGGAAGAGGCCATGGGGCACCTTGCAGCGCTGTGGGCAGATGGCCCCCAGGCTGTAGCTGAAGAAGAAGGGGAACCAGCAGAGTACAAAGACTCCAATGACCACAGCCAGCACAAAGGTAAACCGCTTCTCGCGGGTCAGCTGCGCCCGTCGCCGCCACCACTGCCCACTCACAGCACCCACACCCCTGCCCAGGAGCACCTGGCCACGAAGGGTGGCCAGCACCCGGGACCCCTGTGGCTTCTGCAAGGGTGGACTGCAAACGGAGGCGGAAGATGCTGGCACTGACTGACCGTCACACTCGTCACACTCTTCCAACTCTTCCTCTTCTTCACCTTCCTCCTCTGGAGATGCCCCACAAAAGCTCGTCTTCTGGCCCTGGTCTGCCTCAGGAAGTGCTGTCCAGCTGGCTGGCAAGGCCCTGGTCCCAGGCTCTTCAAGGGTCTCCCCTTCCTCTTTCTCCCCAGCGGGTTTGGGGTGTCCATTGGCCTCTCCAGGAGAAGACAGAGGAGAAGCCAGGGTTGGCACCTTGGCTGAGGCTGGAGTCCCCCCTGGGACAGGTCGGGACTGCTTGGACACCACCTTGCCAGGCCCCCCTTTGGCCCCGGGACCTCTGCGGTGGCTGCGTTTGGCAATCAGGTAGATGCGCAAGTAGACTAGGATCATGATAAGGCAGGGAGCAAAGAAAGACCCGATGCTGGAGGCTAAGATGTACCAAGCCTCTTGGTTGAGCTTGCACTGGGGGCGCCCGTGGGGCTGAGGGCCCTGGTCGCCCTTGTAGATGAGGGGCGGCAGCGAGATGACGGCTGCGATGAGCCACACGGTGAGGATGATACACTTGATGCGGCGCGGGGTGCGCTTGGAGTTGTACTCCAGCGCGCGGCTCACCGCCCAGTAGCGGTCCAGGCTGATGGCGCACAGGTGCACGATGGACGAGGTGCAGAAGAGCACGTCCAGCGCCAGGTACACCTCGCACCAGGTGCGCCGGAAGTACCAGTAGCCCAGCAGCTCGTTGGCCAGCGAGAAAGGGATGATGAGCGTGGCCACGAGGATGTCAGCGGCGGCCAGCGACACCAAGAACAGATTTTGCGGTGCGCGCAGAGAGCGGCTGGTCAACACAGCCAGGATGACCAGCGCGTTGCCGAAGATGGTGAAGAGGATGAGGAAGGTGATGGCTGCCGCGATGGCGGCCGTGGCCTGCACGGAGTAGGGCTCCTGGTGGTCCATGATGGTGTGGGACGGTGGCCAAAGGGTGTGCTGCTGGCCAAGCGCGCGCACGGCGAGAGAGAGCAGCACCACCTCGGCTCGGTTAGGGAAGGGGATCGTCCCCCTGGTGATGCTGAAGGCGCTGGAGCCCCATGGCCTGGCCGAGCGGTGCCTGCGAGGTCCAAGGACACCCGGGGCCAACCACCGCCCTCCTACATCCTCTTCCACAGGCGCCCAGCGTCCCTGCCGTCTGCCCCAAAGAAGTTTTCCAAGTTGTCCCGCTGTCGTCCCCGTCCCGCCCGGGACTGCAGGAAAGTAGCGTCGTCGCGCCACAGGGCTGTTGGATGCACCGCAGGGCGCCTGGCCCAGAGGACCGACTGGGGGTGCGCCGCGGTCCTGGGAGGAGGCGCAGAGCCGAGGAGCTCGCCGCGCTCGCTCGCTGGCTCTCGCCCGGAGCCGCGCCTGCAAGCAGCCCGCCGCAGCCGGGGAGTGGGGAGGAGAGCGAGAGCTGGAGCGGCTGGAGGGAGGAGACTGGAGGCGGGAGCAGGAGGAGGGGCGGGGTGGGGCGGGCGATCGGACCGAGGGTGGGCGGAAGGTGCACTTTGCGGGAGGGCGGACGAGCCGCACGCGGCCTCCCCGCACCCTGCCTCCGCCTGGCGCCCCTTCCCCTTTTCCTCCCGAGGGAAGGCAGAGAGTCCCGGCCTCTGGGGTCTTCGGGGTTCTGGGAAGGATGCGTGCAGAAGGATGGGTGCGAGCGAGGAGCAAGGGCGCGGAACTGCTCGTCGGCGGGCTTTGTGAAGGGTCCACTTTTCTGCGGACTGTGAGGCCGCGGCTAGCGAACCCAGGTCTAGGGCGGCGGGTGCGAGCTGATCTCTCCTCCTGACGCCCAATCTGCCCCAAGGAGAGAGTTGGCGCGGTGGGGGGTGTTGGAGCGCTGCAGCATGATAATCCACACACTACCCGGCACCCCAGCAATGAAGAAACTCAGCGGAGAGGTTGAGGGAGCGGGGAGACTGTCCCGAATCCCTTGCCCCACCCTGACTGGACTCGTGGGACCTGCCGAGTCCGCGGCGACAGTCACCGGGTTAAGAGCGCCCCCTGCTGCCGCCCGCGTGCTGGGACAGTCCCGGCCCCCGGGAGATCCGCGCCCTTTCCGCATCCTGGGGTCGCAGAAAAGGCTCACAGCCCAGGTGGGGAGCCACTGCTCAGCCAGGGGTTTATAACTTCAGCTTTCCCGTTGCTGCCTCGCTTTCCCCATTTAAGGGAAAAGGAGATAACTGGCTTGCACTCAAAGCAACAACGGAGAAGGCTAATATTTGTATGAGGGGCGTGGCGTTCACCAGCGTTCTGACCAATGGAAGAGAAGGTCCCTTACCCCGGCGCAGAACAAGAAGACCCAGTGAAGGTCACGGGTGGGGTCTTTTTCTGGCACCTCAGAAAAAGCTCTTCCCAGCGCCAGCGGTGAAGGGAGGGACTTCCTGGCACCCCCGCCACCCTGCACATGCACACCGCAGCCACCACACTGCAGCCCCCTTGGGGGTGGCAGTGGAAAAAAGTTATACGTTAAGCCCTCACCCCACAGTCGCCTTTAAAGAGAGGTTGAGCTACTGAGGTGCTCGGGTACCCTCCTCCTCCCTAGCACCCCTGCAGCTACTGTCTCCAGCACCAGCCCTCACAGTTTCAAGAGCCCTTAATTTTTTTTTTTTAAGAGAGAAAGGGACAGTGAGAGAGAGAAAGATAAAGACAGAATCAATTTTATTTATTTTTTCATCTGGCCTTAGTTGCTCCCTACACTTCCTTATGTATGTGGTGCTGGGGTTTGAACCAGGGTCCTCATGCGTGCCAGGCAAGCGCTCCAACTGCTGAACCACAGCCCCAGCCCTGGCCCTTGCTTTTTATGCCCCCCAATGGCATAAACCCAGGCTGGGCCTCGTGATGTGCAGCCCACAGCTCTGCAGGGAATTCTCTGTGTAAAAAAGCATCAATCCATCTGAAAGTGGGGCCCTCCCACAAGCCCCTCACCTTGAGCCAGCCTCCCACCTCCCTGCCAGCAAGACTTGTGACTTCTGGGTGCCCGCAATGTCTTGCCCCTACCCAGACTCAGACAGGCACCAGCCTCCTGGCCACACAGGGGTGCTGCCAGCAGGTTACTCTTTGACCTCTGGCTGACCTGCCACACTGTCCAGCTCTCCAGTTAGGTGTGACCGCCACAGCTCAATGGGGTCGATGTTGTCCAACCTTTGCCCACTCTAGGCCTCACCTTGCAGCACACTCCAGAATAGAGTTTATGGATGGACTTTGCATTGGATGGACCAGGGGCACCTGAACCTACCGTCACCAGGGATGGAAATGCCCCAGTCACCCGTTCACTGAGGAAGAATAGGGGCCTTGAGAGCCTGGGAAGCAGCCAGTCAGGCAAGTTCCTGCCTGTCCCTGTTGCTCCCTACCCCAGGGCCTGCAGAATTTGGGCACCCTCAAGGGGCACCTTATCACCATCCCCGACCATACAGGCTGAGCAGAAAGTATCTGCCCAGACATCGTAACCAGCATTTTCCTTAAAGGACCAGGCCTCCAGAATGCTGTGGGAACAGAGGCCAGAGTTGTTCCTCCCCATCCTGCTGGACACCCTTAAGGGGCACCAGCCTATGTGGCCACACCAGGAGGAGAGTCTACAGGCTGGCACAACTGGGAGACGTTCACCTGAAGCAGGAAGGGTCAGAGAGCTGCTCCAGGCTCTGCCACCTCCTCCTAGACCCCCTCCATGAGTGCTGTGGTAGGTGCTACTCCACTCCTCCCTGTGGCTCTCCATCTCCCCTGTACAATAGGGCCACAGGGGTAGGAACCAGAGCTGCCCTGCTGCAGCCAGTCTTCAGCTCTTCCCAAACTAGACCTGATCTTCCCCTATCATCCAGTTCCACCAGGACAGGCAGAGTTCAGTCCCAGACCTACAACAGCCAGCGGCAGCAGCTGCCTAGAGCATTCCCAGGTCTCCGAGGGAGAGACAGTCAGGACCCCGTCCCATCGGGCTAGCGTTGCCCCTGGACAATCCGAGTCCCCACACCTCCCATCTTTCCAAGGCTGTTCTGCTAGAGACCTCCCTTCTCACCCTTCCACCTCTCTTGGTGCGCCCTATCCATTCTTTACGGTATACTTACCTGTCACCACCCTCCCAGGCAAAGGGAGGTCCCCCCTTCTCCAGGTTTCTCAATACCATGCATATGAACACGCCTCATCTGGACGCCATACCCAGATAGGGAGCGATGGGCTTGCTGCCTCGTCCCCCTCCAGCAGAGCAAACCTCACTTCCTCACATCTGGCTCAAGGTTGTTGGGTGGTGAGGGATAGCAGCAGCAGGTATGGCACACATGGGCACCACAGTGAAGGTGCTCTAAGGGATGTCCTTGAAAAGAGGGACCACAGGGGAAAGGTGACCTAGCATGGAAGTGATACCACTTTTTCCAAAGACATGAAAGACAATTGTCCCTGACCTGGCTGGTAGAGTTTACAGAGGCAGGTGACATCTTAGTTTAAAGCCCTGGAGTCACTTCTCCAGGCCTGAGAGGTGAGATGGTGACACCAGATCTCCAGGGCAGCTCCCAGGACCACCCTCCCTGGACTGACCCTCAATGTGCGGCACACCCTGCATTTCCAGATGCCCCAGCCTCTTGATTCCCATGGACCCACCTCCCTCCGTCATCCTCTCCCTGTGTCATAACTCACCTGGCAAAACCGCAGCCCTGGTCGAACCTAATTCATCCTCCCACATCCCGCCGCTGACCATGCATCTGCTTTTACGGAGCAAAGCACTCACTGGATCGACTGGCTTTGCTTAAATTCACAACCACAAATCTCCCCACTCCTAGTCTGCTCCCCTGCCCATCTCACCTCCCAGCCTGTCCCCCCACCCACAATACACACACACAGGAAATGAAGCCATCAGGCAGGAACGTCCCCACACCTGCATCTGAGCTCCAACTGCTCCATGAGAAGGGCAAATCCTCTCCGGGGGCCTGGAGTCTTCAATTGCCCCCCACCTCATCACCTGTCACTGCCTCCAGCAATGGCACCCAGCCCTCCTGCCCCCGCAACTGCCACCCCTCGCTGCCTGTTCCAACTTTCTGCCTGCAGGTCCTCCTGCTCTCCCTGGAACCCCGGGTGAGGAATCTGCCCTCCAGATCTGACTCCTGGTGGGTCACCAAGGACCAGGGCTTTCTGAGTCCTCCTCTCCCTTAGCTTCTCAGCAGGATGGGGATGCAGGGGGCCACTCCCTTCTCTTTGAACCCTCCCAGTTCTGCCTCTTCCTCAGAGCCCACTCCCTCTCAGCTCCCTTCTCTTCCTCCAAACTCTTATGAGGTGTGTCTGAGAGTGATTCTCCATCCCCCAACAAGGGACATTTGATGACATTTGTCCAAGCAGGGAGGTGAAGCAGAAGATGTAGCTAAACATCTTGGGGGGTTGGGGACAGCCCCACAGCAAAGGACTCTCAGGTAGTTTCATCCCTAGTGGGGAAGCCAACCCCTGACCCTGAGCCCCAGCACTGTGGGCCCATCTACTCTGCCCACCGGTGAGGTCTTGTAGCTCAGACCTGACATCGGTCTCCCCTGTCTGCCTCTCCCTGTGGTTCACAGTGCTGTGGATGGCACCACTGTCCATGCAGGCTAGGGCACTGTCCCCCTGCATACAGCTGCAAAGTGCTCCTGCCTCCACCCCAAACCCCACCAAAACCACACACTTCCGCCCGACTCCACAGCCCCCCATCTCTTATTTGCACTCCTGCAGCGGCCAACTGTTCTTCCACACTGGTCTCCATGGAGCCTCCAGAATGACTTTAAACCTCAAGTCAGACCTTGTGGCTCGGTTAGAACCCTCCTGCAGTGCCCCCTGCTGCTCTGGGAGCACAGCCCTCCCCAGCTCCACCTGACCTGGCCCTGCCTGCTCCCCGCTCCTCACAGGGGCCAGACACACCCTGCTCCTTCCTGCCCCAGGGCACTTGCACCTGCAGCCTTTCACCTGGATCTTCACAGGCAGCCTCCCCCTGTCATTCAGGTCTCAGCTGAAATGCCACATCCTCAGAGGGGCCTTCCCAGCCAGCAACCTGAAGGAGGGCTCCTCCTGTCACTTGTCAATATGAGATGCCTCACTGGCCAGTTTTCTCTCCAGCCCTCTCCCCACCCCTGATTATGAGAACCTCAGCTCTGCCCTGCTCCCCATGATAGGAACATGGTGTCCACAGCAGCCTGCTGGCACCTAACAGGCGCTCAGGGTTTGCTGAGGAGTGGATAAGTTGACGAGTGGCAGCACATAGCACGTGGCTGGGGAGTGAGCAGCTGAGCAGGCTGCAGATCCCTGGGAGGGAGAGGGGATGGCTCGCCACCGGGGCAATGATTAACACCTCAGGTCCAGTCCCATCACCTCTTCATGCAGGCTGGGCCCCAGAAGGCTGGACCAGGACTGGACCACCAAGCACTACTACCCAGGGTGGGCTTGTAGAACAGGACTGAGCCCAGAGCTGGCCTGGGGACCAGGCACTGCAGTGGTAGGTAGTTTCCTGGGGGGGGACATGACAAGGCTAACTTTGTCACAACAACCTCCAAAGAAGGAAGGCCCAACCCCCATCTTGTTAGAACCCAGATTTAGAGGCCAAAGCCACTTCCAAAGTGGGGTCCACGACAGGCAGCCTCTGAGAGCTGAGGGCTGTACATGGTACAAAGTACGCCATCTCCTCTAAGCCGGTGTGGCCACCAAGAGAGCCCAGTGCTAGAGCTCAGCCCCGATAGATCACGGTCACACTTATTTCTGATAACTGTGGGTGCCATATGCAGTCTATCTTAGGGTTGGTCCAATGTCTCTTCCTGGGGTCTCCCTGTGGGACATCACCTTTCTAGCAGTACCTATTCTGAATATCACAGCCAGACCCCTCACCTCAAGTCCAGGGGCAGCCCCCTGCCCACTGTGACCTTTCCCTGAAGTTAATGACCAAGCCTGGGCCCCTGCTGCATCTCAGAGAACTCTAAATTGCCCAAGCTAGACTGAAAACATCCTGTGTCCCCTGACACAGCCGAGCATGGGACCACTCCAGCAGGCTGGCAAAAGCCACAATATCCCCAGAAGTGAAGGTGGCTAAGTCTCAGCTCTGCACAGCTGCTTCCTCCCTGTGACTCCTTGAGCAAGCCCAGATCCTTCCGGAAGACTGTTTCCTCCACTGGAAAGGAGGTCTAACCCCCAGGGGCCTCACTGCGCAGTCAGTGTGGGGTCATCGGCACTGCATGTCAACGCAGCAAGCACCCAACTTTATTTGTGACACCACTAAGAGCACTGGCTCCTGCTGCCCTCCCCCGCCCCACACGGGGCTTCTTTGACCTCCTGAGTCTCCAGAATGGTGTTCTTGGGGACTGAGGGACTCCTAGCACAGACCCACTCACTGGCACACCCAAACTTGCTGCTGGAACAGACCTCACAGGGGAGGCCAGGAGCTTGGGAAGAGGAGGAGTAGAGCTTGGCTGGACAAGCGGAGCAACTGCCAGCCACCTCCCCTCGCGGAACCCTTTGCAGGCAAAGCTCCCAGTAGCGGTGATCTGGGCTGATGGGCGTCCAGTCCGGTTTAGGGCCCGTGCTCTTCCTGAGGTTCCATTGTGCAGTCCTGATCTCCCCACTGGTAGTGCCCCAAAGTCACCTTCCTGCTCTCAGAGCTTCCTGGAGAGCAGGGCTGGAGGCCACGGCTGCAGAGCAACAGCCTTAGCAGCTGGACACCAGGTACAGGAAGCTGTTCCAGTGTCAGAGCCACAGGACTCCCCTGAGGCCTTTCACCAAGGCCAAGGTGCTGGGGTGCTGGGCCTCAGCTACATCTCACCTCCCAGTCTCTAGATCCACCAGGGCTAGGGCAAAAATCAGAGCAAGCACAGCTACTTTCTAAGACAGATCTTAAAGGGCTCTTCTGTCTGTAGGAGCCCTTGGGGAAACATGACAGGGAAAGGACCAAGGGAATGGCCTGGCCTCAGAGTGTCCAGGGGGAGTCTAGCAGACAGGCATGCTACCCAGAGGGGCCAAGGGTTTGAAGAACCAGCTCTTCAGAAAGAATGTGTCTTCCCCACTTGGCCATAGAGGCCCCAGGCTCCATCTCTGGACATGCCTCTGAAGGGACTTCCGGGTACACAGCCTCCAGGCAGAGGTGGGCTCCCCAGAGAAGCCTGGACAGGTGCTGGCGGCTCTGCTGCTTCTGGGAATGGGGCTGGCTGTACAGTGGGCCCTTGGGCCAGCCAGGGTCGCTCAGGGGCGATATCAGATGCATCTGCTGCAGGCCTTGGCAAAAGAGCTGGGGTCTGAGGTGGCCTTACCAAGGCCTCCACGAGGAACTTTCTCAGGGTGGGGAGCTGCCCACTGTGTGGGCTCTCTGCAGGCCCAGCAGCCACGCCTCCCATGTCAGGGCTGCTGGGGTCAGGGTTCCTGGGTTCCATGGACAGTGCCTTCAGAAGTCTTTGCAGGTGTGGCCTGGAGTCAGAAGTGGGACTTCTGCCATTGCTGCTGTCCTGGAGCCCTGGAACAGGACAGACAAGATGTCAGGTCCCAGAACCAGAGGGACAGAATGCAGAGCCCAGATGCAAAGAGGCAGAGCTGGCTCCAGCTATATTCCAGGAGATGTCCAGCCCAGCCCCAGAGGTGCTAACTGACCAGGTCCCTGCCAAGCCACTGCCTGATACCTTCAAGACCAGACTCCTGCATTCACACCAGAGACCAGGATAGACCCTGAAGTCACCACCAGAAGATTCCACTGCTCAGACCGCCCATGACCTTCCCCTCATGTCCCAGGCTGCCCTGACAGCTCACCTGAACTAGCACCGCAGCCTTTGTCTTCCAGACTCTTCCTTGGGCTGCTCTGTATGCCAACACCTGACCTGTCGTCCCACATCTGAAATGTCATCTAGAGCCATTCCTGCACTTGTAGCCATGTCGAAGCCCAGAGAGGACATCAGGGACCATGGCGGAGCACTGCACCAGGAGAGGGGCCAGGTCCTGCCTGCTGCCTCAGATCAGCCACTCACTACTTTGTGAGAACTCTTCTCAGCTTTAGGCCCAAGTTGCCTGGCCCAGCCTCTCAGCGCTGCCTCTCAGCTCCATCACTGCTGCCCAAACACCAAAGGCTCCCAGCAAACCCATGTTCCCATCCATTGACAATGATCAATTCACATCTTACCATCTGTGGGGCCCAGGCCCTAGGATTACTACTCATCTCCAGATCCCTGTGTGGACTTAGGTCCATTCCTGTCTTCTTCCTTCCCACTGGGGACAAGGAAGCTCCTTAGCTCCCACCAAGGGAAGATCTGATTATTCTGACTGATCGCCCCTCTCCTTCCTGATTCCACCCCTTCTCCTCCAGTGAGTCATCATTTCAACACCCAGACATGCCAACATGTCCACCATCTTGATAGAACCTTCCCTAGGCCAATTCCTTCTGACACCTCCCAAATCTCTGCTCCTCATGATAGTCAAACCTCTAGAATCACCCACAAAGTTCTCGGCACATCATCTCATTTTTTCTGGTGCTAAGGATCGAACTTAGGGCCTCATGCATGCTAGGCAAGCACTCTGCAACTAAGCTACATCTTCAGCCCCTCATTCTTTGATTTTTAAAAAGGTATATAATATTTGATATAGTAAATTATGTAGGGGGAAAATGATCCAAGAAATGGGGCTGGAATATCTAGATAGCTACTGCAAAGAATTGAAGAGGGACACTTTCCTCACACCATAGACACCTTAAGCCCAAGTGGATCACAGACCTGAATGAAAGACCTAAAACTAAACCGAGAGGGCTGGAGCCGTGGCTCAGCGGTTATGGTGCTGGCCCTGCATGCATGAGGATGCAGGTTCAAACCACAGTACCATGTACACAATGAAGTGTCTGAGCAACAAAAGCCACATGAAAAACTAAGTAAAAAATGATTCTTTGTCTCTCTCACTGTCTCTTAAAAAATAATAAAACACTTAGAAAACAGGGCAAAAGTCTTCACAACTATGGGTTAGGTTAAAACCTTAGACGATACAAGCTGGACTTCAAAATTTAAAATGCTGGGGTTCCAAGACCATCGTTTAGAAAGTAGTGAAAAAAAGAACCACCCAGAGGCTGGCTCGGTTGCTCAGTGGTTAGAGCACTTGCCTGACATGCACAAGGACGTGAGTTCGAACCCCAGCACCACGTACACAATGAAGTGTCAGAACAAGCCACATGAGAAACTAAATAAAACTTCTTCTCTCACTGTCCCTCTTTTAAAAAATAATTATGCTAAGAGAAATAAGCCAGAGAGAGCTCACCTCCTGCATGATTCCATTCATATGGAGCGTGTAGACCGGGCAAATCCATAGACAGTAGATTGGCAGTTAACAGGAGAACTGAGATGCAAAGGGCGGGGGTAACTCACAAGCGAGAAGTGGAATCTGGGCCATGGACATTCATGTCAACTTTACAAGATGACAAATTGTTTTCCAAAATGACTGCAGCAATATATACTCCTACTGGTAGGGTGCAAATGTGACCCACTGTTCCACTGTTCCTTACTGGTATTTAGTATTATTGGAACCTCTGCCAATTTGGGAAAATGGTGTTGTAGTCTTCATCTGCACTTCCTCAGTCACTAATAAGGCTGAGAATTTTGTGTATCTGTTTCCCGTTTGATTCCCTCTGAGATGTCTGCTAAGCACCTTGCCCCTTTTTCTATTTGGTGATTTGTCTTTTCCTTAACAGTTTATGCATTCTGGGGGCTGGAGCGGTGGCTCAGTGGTTTCAGTGCTTGCCTGGCAAGCACAAGAACCCGGGCTCAAGCCCCAGTACCATGTACACAACTAAGTGTTGGAGCAATGAAGGCCATGTGAAAAACTAAATAAAGTTGATTCTTTCTGTCTCTCTCACTGTCCCTCTCTTTAAATATATATAAACATAAACATACATAAACATATAAATAAACATGCATAAACATACAGAAGCATACATAAACATACATGAACACACATAAATAAACACACAAACATACATGTGCATACTTAAACAGAAGCATACACATACATGACATACACATACATGCCAGACATGCATGACACTGGCATGCATGACATGCATTACATACATGGCATTGACATACACAACATACATGTCATTCACGACATACATGGCATACTCGTACACGACATACATGTGGGTGCTGTGATCTAGACAGCAGGGTGCTGAGCCCATGGGGATGGCCATGCAGGAGTCCCACCCTGATGCTCCGAGCCTCTGAGTGTCATCCAGAGCCCTCCACTTCGTCCTTCCAGACTCACTCAAGCCCCCCACCCCCAGTCAAAACTCTTCCAGCATTCTGAGAGCCTGGCGGGCTGTGGGGGGCAGTGTGTTCATGGTTAGGGACCCAGTTTTGCTTAACCTCTCTGTATAAATCAGTTTCCTCAACTGTAAAATGGGGCTTAGCAGCAGCCCCCAGCTCTTCGGGTGTAGACCCACACGGCCAGTCCACACAGGGCCCACATGTGCCCAGGTCACGTTAGCTTCTCATGCCCCAGGAGTGACGCTGGTCAGCTTCGCCGTGTGCAGGTGAGCATTTGAACCAGCAGTCGCTCCTGAGGGCCAGTGTGAGCCCACCCTGCACTGTGCCTGGAGCACAGGTGGGCACTTGCTCTGAACAACCTGGGGGCTGGGGTCACTGCCACTTCCTGCCACTCAGCCCCTTCTGGCACACAGCCCACCCTGGCCCTGGCCCCTTCTAACTCTTTTTTTTTTTAAAGGGGACAGTGAGAGACAGAGAAGCAATTTTTATTTAGTTTTTCACATGACCTTCATGCCTCGGACACTTCACTATGTACGTGGTGCTGGGGTTTGAACTTGCGAACTCACGCATGCCAGGCAAGCACCGTAACCACAGAGACACCGCTCCAGCCCATGTCCCCATCTTTTTGATAGACTGTCTTATAAACAAACAACTTTTCTTGGTTTTAGTTATTTATTTGAACACAGGGGTGCTTAACCACTGAGCCACATCCCTAGCCCTTTTTATTTTTTTATTTTGAGACAGGGTCTCACTAAGCTGCTCAGGCTGGGGCTGGAGCAGTGGCTTGGTGGTTACAGTGCTTGCCTGGCATGCGCAAGTACACGGGTTCAAACCCAGCACCCACGAACATAACTAAGTGTCAGAGCAACGAAAGCCATCCGAAAACTTAATTAAAAAATAAATTGATTCTCCCTGTCTCTCTTTCTCTCTCACTGTCCTTCTCTCTTAAAAAAAAAAAAAAAGTTGCTGAGGCTGGCTTTGAACTTGTAATCCTGCCTCTGGCTCATGAGCTGCTAGGATTAAAGGCATGAGCCACCACACCTGCCTGCCCCTATTTATTTCTTTATTTTAAAGAGAGGGAGGGAGGGATTGGAGCTGTGGCTCAGAGTTCACAGCGCTTGCCTGGCATATGCAAAGACATGGGTTCAATCCTAGCACCATGCACATAACAAAGTGTCAGAGCAACAAAAGCCACGTGAAGAACTAAATTAAAATAAAAATTGGTTCTCTCTCTCACTGTCCCTCTCTTAAAAAAAAAAAGAGGGAGGGAGAAAATCATTTATTTTTTTAAATTTTTAAAACTTTTTTGAGAATCATTTTTTAAATTTATTTTTTCACCTGGCCTTCATTTCTCTGAGAGTTGTGTATGTGGCGCTGGGTTTCAAACCTGGGCTCTTCCGCTTGCCAGGCCAGTGCTCTACCTCTGAGCCACTGCTCCAGCCCCATCCCACTCTATCTTTTGAGAGAAGCTGGACTCCAGGCGTGGCAGGAATGCTCCAGGAATGGTGAGAAGCCCTAGAGGATCAGAGCCAGCGTGCTTGACCCTGTCACTTCCTTCTTTGGGCATCAGTGGTGCTTATGAGTGTCACCAAATCTGGACCAGACTAACTTACTCCAGAATTTCAATCCAGGTGGGGTCCTTGGGTGGCCCAGCTGGTGAAAGAAGAGGGGGAAGACAGGTAAGGAGTTTTACGTTCTGATTCTATGAAATGGGAACACTGGCTGACTGCCAGGCAGCTGCGGGTGCAAACGAGGGTCTGAGTATCCAGAAGTTTCCTTGTCTCTTCTCTGGGTGCTGGTGATGTGAGTGTTCACTGTGTGCAGCTGCACGGAGCCTGGCACTTGTAATTGTGGACTTTTCTACAGGAATGCTAAAGAGGCCTTTTCCTCCATCCACAGATTCGCTGGAGCACTGCAGGGACTCAGGTAGCTTTTCCATGTCTGAGCCCAGGGTGGGTAGGAAAGGGGCCTGGTTAGCTGCAGGATGAGGACCCCAGGAGTCTCCACCACGCCAGGAGCACCTTTCTACAAGGCTTGTCTGCCCTCTTCTGGTGGCAGGGGATGTCTTGTGCAGCCCCAACACACCCTTTAACCCTCTTCAGCCTGTAGGGGTTGGACCAGGGTCCAGAAGGCTGAGGCCTAGGCTGGTGGTGGGGGCCACAGGTAGGAGAGGGAGGGGCTGCAGGAGGAGGTGGCTGGAGGGGCATTAGGTAGAGGAGGGGCTGCAGGTGGAGGTGGCTGGAGTGGCAGTAGGTAGAGGAGGGGTTGCAGGTGGAGGTGGCTGGAGTGG
>PVKS010004289.1:0-94802 GCA_004027875.1 Aplodontia rufa | reverse complement strand
TTACATCATATTGCATGGTCATATTTATGAAATAACCTGTTGGAAGTTAATCATGCATGGTATTTGATGACCCATATTCTGTGACATTTTAATACAAAAGTTGGCATGATAGCCTCTGTGAACCTGGCTTGTGAGATCACTCTCACTCAAACCAAAGCATTGGGATTAATATTACCTTATAAAAGCAAAGTTTGAATATGTATTAATTGTTTCTTTAAGCTTAGTAGAATGCTTAGTGAAGTGATCCTATTTCCTTCCTAAGCTAATAATGAATAGGTTCCTGCATGTTCAAAAATCTAATGCACTCCTCTCTTATGCAAAGATAATTGGTCTTGGTTAACTCACTCATGTGCCTTTGAGCAGTAAGAGAGGTGAGTCTATGTTTCTAATAATGGGATTGAATAGAGGTATACAAAGAGGTAATGAAAGAGAATGGATTGAGTAGTGAAATTTATTTTATGAGATTTCTGGATTTGAGTTCTTAAAAGCAAATTCTATTAAAGAAATTTCAGGAAATGCAAGGGACACCAATAAATAGAAAGACACATGATGCTATTCTACTGTTTAAGGATAATTTAATAAGGTAGTAATAATTTATTATATACAGCAGCAGCTATCATAGAAGGGATTACAGTCCATGATTCTCATTAGCCTGATTTGCAGAATGAGCTTCCCACCCCTCAGCTCTCTAAGGAATGACATCCAGCTCCTCTTTCTAACATTATGGAAAAGCTCTAATGTATAGATTCTCAGCACATGAGTGCCAGATAACCTGTTATGTGTTCCTGTGAATTATGGCACCAATTTGTGATGATACTATCATGGATAGAAAGATTAATATCAATAACGGTTTTTTGCTTATTGGAGTTTTATTTTGCTTTTGTGGTGGTTGGGATGGAACCCATAGTTGCACATATGCTAAACACTCACTCTACCCATGCTACCACACCACTGAGACACATTCCCAGCCCAATAACCCTGTTTTCTAATGAAAATGCTTCAGTGACATGCCCAAAATTTCACTACTGCCATGGATCAGAAAGCAGATTCCAACTAAGATAGGCTTGTTTCTCAATGATAGCTACTTTTCAGTATCACTGATGAGGAAGCACGGCTTTAGAGAAGTAATAATTTGACCATGGTTGCTTACCCTGTAAGTGTTCAGCTGGCTTACAAAACAAGATTTTTCTGGCCTCAGAGCCTAGCTCTATCTACTTGTTTCTACTACCCATTGAATAAATTAACTCTTTTGAACAATTAATTTCATGGATCCTGTTTTACATAATCTCTCTGTGAATTCATACATGAGCCCTCTTGTCGGAAGGGAATCTTCCTTCTCCCATCCACCTACAAGACTGTTTCAAATGAATCTGGCCCATTTGGAAATCTCTCAGAGCTGAACTACCCAGCTAGAGACACCCCTTCACATCCTAGGCCAAGCAAAAGAAGTATCAGCAAAGCTGACTTAGCCATGGTGACACGGGCATGGGTGGCTTCCTGACGTTTAGCCAGGGTGCAAGGTTATTGTGCATAACTACAGTGTAACTGAGAAAAACAGAAGTTGAGATAAAATAGGATTTATCGCCTCCTATATTTTAGTTGTTATCCCTTTTCCAAGAGAAAAATAATCAAAGAATACAAGATTGCTTTCAAAGGAAAGCTCCTAGGAAAGGTTCTAGATTTGAAGCAGTCTCATTTTCTCTTTTCCTGGGTCCTGCTTACAGCTAAGTCTTGCCATGTCTGTTAAGTGAATTGTGGGGTACACTTTGGAGATCTTAATTGTTTCTTAGTATCTTCTATACATTAAATATACCAAAAAGTTCCAATTAGGAATTGAAATATTAAAAGTAAAATTCAACCTTATGAACCAGAAGGTGGAATCAGCAATGTTATTAGTGACAATAAGATGAAGACTTGAATTCTAATACAGTTTCCTTTTATGTCATGCCAAAGATAGAATATGTTTTGGTAAATTAACTTAATGAGTAAAGGAATGAGGAAAACAATTGGTGAATATATGAATGATGGGATAAATGGATATAAGGATATGAAAATCTGCTTACACTTAGAAGAAAATATAAATCCATACAATTTAGTGATGTTCACATTTGAACATCAATCAGATCAGATACAAAGGGAGGACACACATTTAATAGAGAGACAGATAGATAAATAGGATAATACATAATTACATTCTTATTTCCTTATTTTTGTTTTTTACCTATCTACAGGGGCAGCTTTGAAATAAAAGCCTGCCCATGGACTTGAGATTTCAAGCACTTCTCTCTCCTCATGCCCTTCATAATATGTTTGAAGCTTGGCCTTGTGGTAGATATCTATCTGATGATGAATGTATAATGTATGTAAAATATCCTAGCATGGAGGATTAACACATCTTCTTTTACTTTAGATTAGATGTGGCTTTCTTGTTCTTCTCCTTGTAAGCATAGTTCAAAACTGTTCATCTTTACTTCTCCCTCTATGACAATTCTTATCAAATGAAAAGTCTTCTTTCTTTTATCGATATTTGTCTATATTGTTGCCAAAATTTTCAGTGTTTCATGTTAATTACTTTTGTTATAATATTATCTTTACTAATAAGAATCATGTTCTGGGGCTGGAGTGGTGGCTCAGTGGTTATGGTGCTTGCCCGGCATGCGCGAGTACACGGGTTCAAACCCCAGCACCCACGTACACAACTAAGTGTCAGAGCAACGAAAGCCATGTGAAAAACTCAATAAAAATTGATTCTCTCTCTCTCTCTCTCTCTCCCTCTCTCCCTCTCCTTCTCTCTTAAAAAAAAAAGAAAGAATCATATTCTATTTTTATTTTTCAAAGTGAAAATCTGAAAGCATTGACTTTTTTTATGCTTTGTAAAAAAATGCAATCCTTCCTCAGAGAAATATGCATTGTCAATAGGTTGGTTTTAGAAAACAGATCTAAGATGCGTCAGACTATTTAAGCAGGATTTAATTGTATGGTCTGTGAAGTATTTTGTCTGCAGAATTGGAAAATCCTTTGGAAATAATGAAAATGAATCTTCTTTTTCTTTTAATATGCTAAAACTGAGGGATAAAGTTAATTTGTTGACAGTCACATACAGTTGGTGGTACAGGAAGAAGTAACACAGGGCACCTAGGTAGTGGGTTCTTCTGCCTGCTAAATGGTGCCAACAGCCCTCATACTGCCTTTTAGTAGTAAGAGCTAGCATGTTGTGATACTTTCACCATATTTGCCAATCACTACTGTCTGTTAGATGTGCCTTGAGTTATTTCCTCACTTTACGGACCTGAGTTTTCCCATTTGTTATACTAAGAGGTTGGGAAGGGGAAGAAACCACTTGATTTCTGTGTTAGATTCCTTTTCAGCTCTGAGAATCTATGAAGAGTAATGATGCAATTATGTGGGCAAGATTCTCAGATGACAAAAGCTTTTTAAGTCTTCCGATTTCCTCTTTTGCTTTATGAGGATGTTCAGAATTAAATTGCATGTCCAAATGCAATGAACGTTTCAGCCCAGGTTACTGTAACAGACTGCCTTGTAGTCTCCAGATCTCCTTGCAACTGTATATTTTGGGTTGCTTTTCATATTAATAGCCCTGAGGCCTATGTTGCTTGTATTATTGTTCTAATTCTGTTGTCATTGCTATGATTGTAACTGTCTATAAATCTTGAACTTCAGAAAAATGCCAGGTCCAGGCTCCTTGTTGGTGGAAATGGATTTCAAAAGCAAATCTCAACCCCTAAAACCCCGAATTTCTCTCTCCTCTCCTTGGCTTCCATTCTTTCCTGTCTTGTTCTTCCGTTCTGATTTAGAGCTCCTCATCTCTTTCTATTCCTTCATTGTAAAACTTTTAAAGTATTTTTGTCAAATAGAGATAATGTGGAGAACAAATAATTGGAAACCACAATTAAGCACCTGCATGTGTGGTGTGGTTTGCATAATTTCAGTTTTGCTAGTGATGTTGCATTTTCCAGATGCTTGTTATGTGTAGGTCTTATTTTTCAAAATGATACTGATGGTTTTTTGAGAAAATGATCTGTTGTCATTTCACAAAGGATGTAACAGTAGCATCTATTTATATAGCATTACATTGTATTAGGTATTATGAGTAATCTAGAGATGATTTAAAATATATCGGTGGATGTTGGCAGGTAATATGCAGAGACTACACCTTTCTTTGTAGGGGACTTGAGCATATGTAGATTTTGGTATTCTTTTTTTTTTTTTTTTAAAGAGAGAGGGACAGTGAGAGAGAAGAGAAAGAGAGAAACAATTTTATTGAGTTTTTCACATGGCCTTCGTTGCTCCAACACTTAGTTGTGTATGTGGTGCTGGGGTTACAAACCCAGGTCCTTGTGCCTGCCAGGCAAGCACCGAAACTGCTGAGCCACCGCTCCAGCCCCTAGATTTTGGTATTCTTGAGGGGATACTGGAACCAGTCCCTGCTGATATAGAAATAAGATTATGTTGTCAATTTTAAATGAAATAATGGGCATTTGTAAATACACACACACACACACACACACACACACATATATATATATATATATATGTATGTATGTATACATATACATATGGGTCTTTTTCACAAACTTGTGGAATAAGGACTCCAAAAAATATAGCTATTTAAATCATTTGCTCCCATACTAACCTGAGGTGGAATTGTATAAGGAAAAGAAAATTCTCTGGTGACACTCCACATAAGAAAAACATTCAGGTGGTAATTAATTGTTGCACTTTGCATGAGGTGGTGATTAATTGTCTCACATTTAGTGAACTATTCACACTTTCTGTATGCTCTTCTTGTGACCTTCCTTTTAATGTCTCTTGCTTTTGGTTTTTGTCTGGGCAGAAGATAAGATCTGGATGTCAGTGCAGCACAACAACACAGAGCTGACCCATGTGCGGGGTGCCAACCCAGAGAAGCCCTATGTCATGGCCCTGGACTATGGTGGCAGCATGGAGCAGCTGGAGGCCCTGATTGATGGCTCAGAGCACTGTGAGCAGGAAGTGGCCTACCATTGCAGGAGATCCCGCTTGCTCAACTCTCCAGGTAAGCCTCACCGTGCCTTAGCACTTCATGAGCCATGTTGGGAGCTGGCCACAGTGGAGTATATGAGACCCCAAACCCAGAACATCAAGGAAAAGGGTGTTTACCCAAGAGGAGACTGTAGTTATGATTGCTTGCTGTGCCCTAGAGAGAGCTGGGGACAAGAGAGAACTGATTATGTACAAGACTTGGCTTTGATGTAGGATATGACTGGGGTGAGTTCTATAGTTTTCCAAGGTTTCTCCTCATCTCCAAAAAGAAAACATGGGGGACACCCATCCTGTGGTGAGAATGAAGAGCTTCTTGAGACAGGCACTGGAAAAGAGCAGTTGCGCTAGCTGTCTTGGTGGTTGTGGTGGGAGTTGCTCTTTCAGGAAGAGGGAATAGAATATGATTCATCCAAGAGTGATGAGCTATTTCTGTTGCAAAGGATGCACAAGCGAGCAACCCTAGGCAAGAAGGACAGCAAGACAGGCATAAGTCATGCTCTGTATTCACAATATATTTATTACCTAAAGAAGCGTGGAGGCTGTAATGGAAATAATTCTTTTTTAAAAAGTTTCATTTTAGAAAAAAATAGACCAATACTTTTTATTTACTTTTTGCCCTTTGGTTGATTTTTTTGAATGATAAATAGTTGACTTAGTTAATTACATGAGAAAAAAGAAAGAGAGAGAGGAAAGAAAAAATCTACGGTTGCTTGCCAAAACTAAACAGCTTCTTGCAAAATGTCAAAAGAGGGTTTTGAGTGGTTTGTGCAGGCCATGGAAAGAACCGCTTCTTTAGGGAATGTTCATTCATCCTGTGTTGCATGGAAGAAAAAGTCCACAAGGGTATGAAGTATCCACGAAAGATTGTCACAATATCTAATCTCAAGAAACTTAGAATCCAGTGCTTGGAGGTTGGGAATTTCAAAAAACTGGAGAAAAGTGAAATGTTAGCAAAATGGGAGTGAGAGAAGTTTAGCTAAATACAAGGGTACTCCCTGGCTGATCTAGAATCTTCAGGGAAGACATTGTTCCACATAAAAGAATTTTCCAGATAACTGTCACTTATCCTTTTAAGTACCAAAAATCATTTTCAAAGAATTTTTTAACTGTTTGAAATGAAAATCTTTCTAAAATGGATTACATGCTTCCTTGCCTTCTTACATAGAGAATTTTGAACATAAAATGTAACATTTTCCTGATGGCTCAAGATCATCATTGTGAAAATCAATTATTGTACTCTCCTTGGACACAGCCATACTTACAAGGCTGATTAGATTGGAGGCACCCATCAGGGTCCTTTCACTGAGCATCCTCAGACACACTGCCCTGGGGGATTCAGTGTTTATTCATATATCTCATCCCCGGTTGTCAAAGCTGCACCTGTCAATCTCAGCACTTTCCCAGGATGCCTGTCTCCAGAAACTACTTCACCTACTTTCCATCCTGCAGTATCTAGTTTCCTCAATATTGAGTTTTACAGAATTACAGAGAAAATATGAGCACGTTCATTCTGATTTTGAGACTTCCTTTGGAATATTCATTCTGTGAGATCAAGTTCACCGTACCATTATCTTTGCCTATATATACATATATCTATGTCTATATATTTCAAATGTATATACATTTCAAAGCTCAACTGTCTCAAACTCCTTTAATAGGAAGGATGTAGATTTGGTAGAGTCCTTACTAGGAGTGAGGACTTGATCCTGTCCTTATTAGTCCTTGTACAGATTGCTCAGTTTCTATAGTTTGATTTCACCACCTGAAAAATTTGCATGAAGACCTGAACTCATAAGCCTGATAGAATGGCTGAAGGAAAGATGTAGTCTGAGCTCCTCATTATAGGCCTGATATGAATTAGGGGTCCAGGAAACATGGAAGTCCTTGTTCACATCCTCCATCCCATCAGGGAAGGTTCTAAATATGAGTCATAATGTGAAAGAAGCTCAAAGGGGAATTTTATATCTATTTTAATTGCTTAAAAATTATAATAATAATGTAGTAACTGACCTGATTAGGAAATTCGTACATGCAGATAATCTCAACTCATGAAGATGATTACTATACTATTCAGGTCTGAATCCTTCCAAACATTTTTCTTCCAAACATTGTGTATATTGATAAAACTACAATATGAAAAAAGTATCCATATATTTGAGCTTGAGGCTCCTCATCTGTTCTTTTCTCATTGATTTTGAATCAAAGGAGGTAGATGAAAGAGGACCCTTGGCACAGACATGCAGTATCTACTCTGTCCTGGGGGATTGACGTGGAGATTGCAGCGTGGATGCTCTTGTACAGCAGCTTCCACCTCCAGAGTACTCATTGCTTGTGAGTAAGGTAGGGCTCATCCACACAGTCCCATAGAGAAGTGGCCCTGGCCTCAGCCCTCAACTACAGGGACAGAAGCCACCAGGGCACGTATGGAGGTGCGCTCACTTTATAAAGTAGGTAGGGCCAGGGAAATCAATGTGCACAAATCAATCGCGTGGATCTTGTGGCTACCTCAAACGTCCTGTCCCTGAGGCTCGGGCGGGACAATCCAGACCAGGTGGATTGTCCCCCAGGAGCCGATCAGGAGGTTGAGTGCCGACAGCAGAACCCTAGACCCTCCTAGCTAGGGTCCCTTCCCTCTCAGTGGGGGAAACGAGTCAACCACACGCAGAGGATGGCAGCCCAGAATCCGTTTATTACCAAGGCACATGGGTTTTTATAAGGAGGGAGACAGCCAAGGAATCAATAGTAATCCTTCTAAGGGAGTTGCCAGGGGTTATACAGACAAAAGTTAGGAACATTCTGTGGTCAATACATTCTGACCCACCCTGTTTTACCTTTGCACGACAATAGCAAGCTCAGCAAAGCACAATCCAGCCCTAAAGGGGCCCATGCAAACAGTAATATGATCACTCCAGGGCAGCTGATGAAATGGAGTGAAGGTCAGACCCCAACAGAGCTGAAAGTCAGTGCCTCAGGCCTAAACCTGCAGGAACCTCCCCCTGGGTCCCACAGCACTAAGCACTCCCTTCCCCAGGAAGAGGTCCAGGACAGGAGGTAAGTATCTCTCCCACATCTATTGGAAAGTCTGGAAACATTGTGTAAGTTTCTGCTTTATCAGCCATACATGGATATATTCAGCAGAGATTCTCAACTGTGGGATAGTGTTTTATAGCCTTTATCTTTTACGTACACACATAAATATACCTTTTCATATCAATAAATGTGACTTCAGATGATCATTTTTTTAAAGGACAGTGAGATAGGTATATAGAGAGAGACATAGAGAATCATTTTTATTGAGTTTTTCACATGGCTTTCGTTGCTCTGACAGTTGTGTACGTGGGTGCTAGGGTTTGAACCCATGTACTTGCACATGCTGGGCAGGGCAAGCGCTGTAACCACCGAGCCACCACTCCAGCCCCGAGATGATCATTTTTAACAGCAGAGTATCCACTTATATAGATGTACTCCAATGAATAAATCCCATATTTTTCATTTTAAAATTAATACCAATAATGCTGCAAGAACATGTTTGTATGTAGATCTTTATGAACACAACTTTTTACATCATAAGAATATATTCCTAAAAGTACCACTGCTAGAACAGAAAGTGTTTGTGTTTTTAAGACTTTTGCAACAGTGCTTTCTGAAGTACTAATTTAAAACCCCCAAAACACTGTAAGAATAAGTGCCCATTTCCCAGAAATGGATATTTTCATTTTATTTCAATTTTGGCAATATAATAAGTATAAAGGGGCACTGAAGACAACAATTATACATTTTTATTATTAATTTTTTAAAAAATAAGAATTTTAATTTTATGCTGATTCCCACAGATTTTTGACTTCTAGTATTAGTATCCAGAATTAGTGGAAGCTGTGGAATATTCTAAGTTGTGGTTACATGTGGATTTAAATCAATAACAGGATGTGGAGGGTAACTTCTCGCCATAGATTCTCCTCCATGATGTTCATAACAGATAATAAAGGGAGAAAAGAAAGAAATCAAGATGGGAGAAAAGTAAAGAAATATTCAAATGGCCTTCAATGAAAGATGTTTTGTCTACCTATGTTATATTTGGGGTACTCTCTAATCATGATCTCTAACCTAAACAAAAACCTGCACACTAAGGTTTATTATCCCCATTTGGATTTCAGAAAACCGAACCTGACAGGAAGATGCTTGCTTAATGCCACACAGCTAGGAAGGGGCAGATCTCATTCTGGCACCCAGCATGCTTGAAATCAAAGCATGATGCTATTTCTTACACGCTGCCCACATCTCCAAGTAGCAAAAAAGTTATAAGGAAGTGTGGTACGCATGGAAAACATGCACCTACATGAATTTCCTTACTGAGTAGTGAAACAGAGATGAAGAGAGAGAACAAAGCTCTCTCTGCTAAAATCATCAAGTTGTAGGCATGGACTAATTGGGCAAATTTCTTGGCAATATCAAAGGGTCTGCAACAAGCTTGTCAAGATGCAGCAGCTTCTGTTGCTCACAGGCCCTTCAGAGGGGACCTTGTGAATGCCCACAAGTGCATCCTCAGAACCGGCTCTCTTTTAGCTCCAGCTGTCTCTTTGGTTCCCTTCATCTAGCAGCAGCCAGGTAGGAGACAGAAGACAGGCAAGACAAGGGCATGCATGGTTCACCGCTATGTCTTTTTTATTCAGTTTGTGACTGAACCATGACACTGTCATTTTCTGACAGACTCCTCTGATATTCTTCCCCAGAGCTACTAGTAAGTACCAGACCATGGAATGTGTCTTTTTAACTGAAAGTTGATTCTGGATATTCAGGGAAGAAATAGAATTCCAAGATACTGATAAGGTTTTTGTTATTCCTGTGCACCTTTATGTTACTCCCAAGCATCTTCATGGTATTCCCATGCATCTTTGTGTTTTTCTTCACTTTCATTGCTTCTTTCTACCCTGAGTTTATGCAGGGCCTGAAGCCCTGTGCTACACAGTAGCTTCCCAGGCAAGGTCAGGAATCAGCAACTCACCAGTGCCCAGCTGCTTATTAACTCAGGAGGAGGTAACCACTTGTCCCCAGGTGCAAGGGCTGCCCCTGAGCCCTGGTCAGCACCCAGGGATTTTGCCTGGGGCCAGGCTCCTGAAGGGAGCATGTGATAAGCATGTGATAAGGACATGGAAATGAAAGAGGAACCATCTCAGAAAATGTTTGCACAGAGGATAGAAAAATTAACATTGAGGCCACAATTAGTTTCATAGGCTGTCAATTCCCCTGGAAGGATTGCAGGTTTGAGAAAGTCTTAGGCAGCTTTGCTGTACCATGGGTCCTACTTTGGTCCCAAGCAATGGAGCCAACTTCTCATGGACTGAAATCTCTAAAACTGTGAGCCAAAATAAACCTTTTCTCTTTATAATTTGATTATCTCAGGTATTTGTTATGGTGAAGGAAAGGTGACTAATATAACATGAAGCCATTGGAGATTCAGACTCCATTACTTTGAAATCTAATAGCCGTAAGACAGCCTTAGCTGGAGTTTACTTTGCTTTTTCTGAACAGAAAGCATTCACAGAGTAAATCAGTCATGCAAACAAGATTGCTGCTAGGATTGTTTAAGTTCTTCAGTAGAGCTCAGAATCCAGTGTGCCCTCCAGCACTTCAAAACCCCTATTTACCTACAAGTAATGAGTGATTCAAAGTCATTCCTGTTCATTCTTTCATGCCAGAACAGGAGGGTTTTCTACCTGGACTCAATTGCTTTATCTACTCATGTTCTAGTGGAATCTAAATGCACAAAAATCAATTCTTTGAAAATATCCTAATATTCTCAATTTTTCTCTTTTCTCAATTATTTATACTTTAGTGAGCAGGCAACGAAATGGCAATACACATAGAAAATTTAGATTACATAAATATAAACTGTAAAGGAATATGTGTATAATCTATATAGTATTATAACCCATATCTGTTAGTTTTGTATTCTCAAATTCAAACAACTGAAGGTTGGAAACATTCTTTAAACATTGCATCTGTACTGAACATATAGACTTTTTTGTCATGTTACCTCACCAAAAAGTATACTGAACTATATAATTTATATTGTATTACAAAAGTATACTGACATATATAATTTATATTATATTGCATATTGTAAGCAATCTAGCTGTGATTTGGGGTATACAGGAGGATGTGTGCAGTTGCATGCAAACATTATGTCATTTTATACAAAGGAGCATCCAGGGGTTTTGATACTGTGAGGGGTCCTTGAAGCAGTCCCCTAGGTATCCTGAGGAATGACTGCACACTCTTTATACCTTATATGCACTGTGTCATATATATCATATAATGGCATATATACTTATTATTTACTTTTTGGATATCCAAATAGACCTTAAAATGCACTTGTGTATATAAACCTTCATATCCATTTGGAATATTCATCTACTCATGTCTTCAAAACTAATGACTAGGTTCAGAAATCTAAGTAAGGAAGTATGATGCAGAAAATCCTAATAATCTGATAGAAAAGGAACAGCGAGCACATCAAGGTATTCTGGAGATTGCTGAACTAAATAGTCACCACTATTTGTACCAAGCACGATTAATTAACAGCATTTACATTTTCTTTCATATACTAAGTATGCATTGAGTACTAGTCAAGGTGTCAGGCATTATTCTGGGCAGTGGAAATAACACACTGAAAAACCAGAGTTCCTGTCCACATGATTAGAGTAGGGATGACAGAAAAGTACACACACTTGCACACACGTGCACATGAGTGTGCGCACACACAGGCACACGCAGAGTCACTTCACAAAAACAGTGAAACAGTGATGTCTAGATGATTAAGATATTGGAGACAGCAGATCTGGAGGGCTGGTTTTCAGATGGGATGGCATCTAGGCTGCTAGGAGACTCTGCAGCAGAGCCCCAAGTGCAGGTGGGTGTGAGGCACGGTTCCTCCCTGGGGCTCCAGGCTCCAGGCTAAGGAATGGCGTCAAGGACAGTGTGGTTAGAGGAGAGGGAAGTAAGAAGAAACATGTAGGAAAACAAAGCTTTGAATTCTGCAGAGATCATTCGAGGCCTCAGACTGTGCAGAGAAGTCACTGGAACATCTTAAGCAAGGGATTATGACCCTCTCTTCCTATTTCAAATCCAAAAGCTGGAGTCAGTTTATGTAAATTCAGGCTAAACCAAGAATCCATATTTGCTGAGCACATGTACGTTTTTGGTCACTCCCTCTGCCTGGTGAAATGGAAAGAGCTATGAACTTACTGAGATCAAAAACATGTTCCTATGAAGAGGGTCTCAGAATAGCAGTCCATGTTCTGGTGGAAAGTTCAGTTTTACAGTTCACCTCCTGTTGGCACTTTTGCTTTCCAAGTTTCACTGTATACTTGTTTGTAAACACAGCGTCTACCTTCCCCTTGTAGCACTATTGAGCATGTTAGAGTGAAGTCGAGGTTCCTTCCTGCCATCTGCCAGACATTCAGATCCATGTGTCAGTCCACCCTTCTCATTTAAATGACCCTCTCTTCTGCTGAGCTTCTTATGACTGGGACATAGGACTACTTCCCTCCTCACCATCGCCACTCCATACATCAGATGCTCAAATTCAACAGTCTCTTCTCTAATTCCTCTATACCAGCTATCTTCCAAGTTCCATATTTCCTCCAGCTGTAAAAGCATAATAGATACCTGCTTCTTCTCTTATACCAAACTGGCCCACTGCCCTGTTTTTTACTCTGTAGCCAAAGCAATATTTTCAAAAGGAGTTTATGTAACCAGACTTCAAACCTTTTCCACTTCCCTGAAAATAAAACCCAGACTCCTTCCTGTGGCCTGCAGAGCTGTGCCAGATGGAGTCCCTGCCAGCTCCTGCACTCCAGCTCACCCACTGCACTTGACCTTACTTCCTTTGCCTCTGTTGCTGGCCAAGGTTGCCTCACCTCCTTGGACTGATGTAGTCTGCTGTGTGTGATGCCAGTACTAGGTGTTCTTTCTAATCAGAAGCCTCATTCATGATTAGTTCTCTTGTTATTTAACACTCGGCTCAAATTTAACGTGCAACTGACATGTACATTCCATTGCTCTTTACCGCTTCTTCCTGTTTTCATATTCTGCCTAGAGATATTTGCTACCTAGCATATTTCTTGTTTATTTATGTGTTTCCCGTATTTCATAATCAATAGAATGTGAGATTCATGGGAAAAGGTCCTCTTTTTTCTCTTTAATTATTCCCAAACTGCCTAGATAGTACCTGGCACACAAGACATTTTTAGAAAGTAATCGCTAAATGAATAACAGGTTCATTCTCAATTAATGATAAGTATCACTTATTTCCTATTCATATTATGCCAGAGGACCAGTGACAAAGCAAGTGCATTTGGCTGAACCTCCTGTCCTGGTGCTTGTGGGTGGGGAGCAGCTTCCAGAGCAGACACTGCAGGCCTAGGAGGTGGGCACTGCTGTCTTACTCCTGGCTCTGCCATTGACTTTCCCTGACCTTGAGCAACTTACTTATATTTTATGGGTCTCAAGTTTCTCTTCTTTAGTGGTAGAGGTTATGTTTGATTTTCCCCGAGTGTCCTTTCCATCCTGACACTTACTAACCAAGGAAAGTGAGTGAAAAAACATGTCAGAGGGTATTATTTTACTGTCACAGTAAGGTAACAGAGATTTTGGTAAAGCAAGGGTAAAAGAAAAAGACTTTTGAGATTCTTTAATCTATGACAAATGACTGATGGCAATGGTTTTGGTTTTTGACACTTTATCTCCTCAGACCCTACTTTCTATACGGTAATACTGATTGGTTAGAATGGTATAAACCAAAACCACTGCCAAGTTAATAAGTTAATAATACAAGAATCCCAGGGCTGTGATGTAGCTCAGTGGTCTGGGAGCAGTTGCTTAGCATGAAAGAAGTCCTAGGTTCAATCTCTAGTAGCATGTGCACACATGCACATGCGCGTGCACATACACATGCAAAGAATGACAACATATGTATACATCCATGATGACATTTATATTATAAATGTATCACATGAATTATTGGGTACTGTTATGGTTTGGATGAAAGATGTCCCCCAAAAGCTCAATATGTCAGACAATACAAAGGCTGAGAGTGAAATGACTGGGTTCTGAGTGCCTTAACAGAATCAGTGAGTTAATCCTCTGGTAGGGATTAACATATTTTAACTGGCAACTGAAGGCAGGAAGCATGTAGCTGGAGAAGGTTGGTCCTTGGGGGCATGTTTTGGGGGTATATATTTTGCATCTGGCATGGAGTTTCTCTCTCTGCTTCCTGGAGCCATGCTTTGGGTCACTTCCCTCTGCCACACTCTTCAACCATGACGTTCAGCCTCACCTTAAGCCCCACAGGATGGAGCTAGCCTTCTGTGGACTAAGACTTCTGAAACCATGAGCTCCCAAAATAAACTTTTCCTCTTAAAATTCTTCTTGTCCAGTCCTTTAGTCACAGCAATGAAAAAGTTGACTAAAAATGATACATATGGGAATTAAATTCCACTAACTACACAAATGAGGCTAATGGGTCTTCTCAGACTTTGTGATATGGTGATTTGCTGTTGATGGAGTCAAGTGGATCTCCTTCCCACCAAGTCCTCAGTAGGATCATCCCAAGGGGAAAACAACAGGGCGCGGGAGATAAGTTCTTCTCAGTGCAGCCTCACTTGCTATGCATCAAGCAGTTGGGTTACTACTGTTGATCCTGTGACCTTAGATTCATTTCTAAGCCTCAGGTTCCCCATCCTTAAGAACAAGGATAGCAAGAGTATTATTACTTTCACTCATATCACTGGAAGTATAGCAAATATTGGAAAATTGCAGTCTTTATGACTTAAGCTTTTAGTTAACCTGAATTTGTAGAGAAGAGGTGATAGAGATATCTTTCTAAGTAAAATTTTCACTATCCTCTTTCTTTTTCTAGGGAGAGGAAGTGGCTACACTATGGCATTTTTGTTTTTTCATGATTTGTTTCATGTATGTGTGTGTGTGAGAGAGTGTGTTTGTGTGTGTATGTGTGTGTGTGTCGTATCTGATGAGAAATACAAAGCTTATCCCACTCCTTGGTATATATCCAAAGACCTAAAAGCAGCGTACTACAGGGAGACAGTCATATAAATGCTCATAGCCTCTCAGTTCACAATAGCTAAGCTATGGTACCATCCAAGATGCCATTCAACTGATGAATGGATAAAGAAATTGTGGTATGTGTGCACAATGGAGTATTACTCAGCCACAAGGATGAATGATATTGCCATTTAATGGCAAATGGATGAAGCTGTAGGAAATCATGCTAAGTGAAATAAGCCAGCCTGAAAAAAAAAACAAATGTCAAATGTTTTCTATAATGTGTGGACACTAAGCTGAAATAAGGAAAAGAAAAAAAGGAATAATCAAAGGGGAAGGAAATGGAGGGAGGAGGAAGGGAATAGGGAAATTTAATGGAAGGAATCAGATTCAATTTGCTCATGTCCAAATATGAACATAACATCATGAATCTCAACAATATATAATTCAATGAGTCATTAATGAAAAGGGGGAAAGCCATTTAGTAAACAACAGAAAGACCAGTAGAGGGAAGAGAAAGGAGATGTGGTGGGGGGGATCCTGGGGTCTGAATCAGAATAAGCTGTACTGCATAAATTTTTAGAAATAGAACTGTTTAATCCTATTGTCAAAAATATTGAAAAAGAATGAGGGTGATAGAAATGGAGGAGAAGGGGAAACTTTGGAACTGAGTTAAAGCAAGGTACATTCCAAATATTTATAAGTATGCCACTGTGGAAACTATTGTCATATATATAAAACTTCTTTCTTCATAGGTATAAGAATTATGTCTCTCTACTTGGGTATTTTAGGAAAAATATATGACCCAGAAAGAGAGACAAGGGTGTGGGGGAAAGAGGGAGTTGGGGGGTTACTGTATTGTGTGCATCTATGAATATGTAACAACAAATCCCATTACTATGTACAACTATAATGCACCAATAAAATAAATAAATAGAAATGAAATACAAAGCAAGGCATGAAAGCTTTGTGTTTCTCATCAGTTCCTACAAAGAGGATTTTGCAGAGAAGGTGTGTACCTTCCTGAGACTGGTAAACCCATTCAATATTGTACATTAGAAGTCATGGAGACTCTAAAGAAGGAAAAACAACTGATTTATCCCACTCTGCCATGTATTTGCTGAGTGACCCTTGTCAGATATATAACCTGAGTCTTTGCATATCATTTTCTCATCTTAAATAAGTAAATGTTTTAACTTAATGTTTAAGATTTTTTCAAGGATTACAAATGAGTATGCAGAGGAGGCTGACCACAGAGCTCACTACTGTTTTAGGAGCCTCTGCCCTCATAGAAAACATTAGAAATTATATATGTGCTAGAGAAATTAAAGCTAGTCTGAAAAGGAGAAAGTACTTCCAGTTAGGTGAATACCAGAGTTGTTTTTATATAAAAGTATCATGTTTTTAACATAATGTAGGTAGGAGAAATTCTGTGCTGAAGCAAGTAATGGGAACAGGTATGGAGAAAAGACAGGGAGATTCACCCTTGGGGAATGCAGGAGAAACCCAAGAGTGAAGCAGTGGTTGTTGGTGATTATTTCAGATGAGTAAGCAGAGAGGATAAAGAGAAAGAAGGGAGGCAGGCAGGGAGGGTGGACAATGAAGGCCTTACTAGGCTTCAGATACTTTGCAGCATGTTTCTGTAGAAACTCACCTGCTTTCATTGAGTGAAAAGGATATTTGAGCTGGCTGGCTGGAGACCTTCAGAAGATCATGGCTGGCTGGCGACCTACAGATGATCAACCACGTGATGACTAACAGAACTGATTGGAAAGAGACTAGAGAGTAGTAGAAGAGTTAGGAAACTTGGTAAAAAGAAAAGAAAAATAAAGGAAAAAAGAACAAAAGGAGAAACATGAGGAATTATAAATATATATAGAAAAAAAAGACCAAGAATACTTAGATGGAAGCACTAGTACTGTACGGTGAGGCAGTGGTTTCAGTGGACAAGGTAGACTCTAAAATAATATTATTCGATGGAAATATAGTTCAAGCCACATGGGCAATTTAGAATTACCTAGTAACCTTATGAAAAATGTAAAAATAAATAAGTGAAATTAATTTTAATAATGTCTTATGTATTTCAAAATATATGAAATACACAAAATGATATTTTTGACATATACTTAGTAAATTAATAATGATACTAAACTATTTTACATTATTTTTTCATGCTGAATCTGCAAAATTGGGTATGTATTTTGCATTTACAGCACATATTAATTCATATCAACTGAATTCTTGGCCTGAATAGTCACATTTGGCTAACCAACCGCTATGGACATGGATAGCACAGGTCTAAGATATCTTTAATCCTGACCAAGAATAACAGTGCAAGGGCCATTAATAAAAATATCTGAGTCAGGAAGCTACAGGGAGACTTGAGCCTATCAAAGAAGCGAACAGATTTAGTCCTGAACACGTTGATTTTGAGAGGTGGGGGACAATCAGAACAGCCTGAGATAACAGGTCATAGGTGACAAGGTAGAGGAGAGACAAGAGCTAGATGCAGAGATGTCCTTCCCTTGCTCTTCAAGGGGCACAATGGGGACCGTAAAGGAGATGGTGTTGCAGAAGAAAGCTGTAAGCATTGAGAGTGGAAGGCTGGAGATGTGATAAAGAGCCACTGGAAATGCAAACAATGACTGAGTCTTGGAGCTCACTTGGGTGCAAAGACCAAAGACTCTGAGCAGCAACCACAGAAATGCATTCAGGGATCTCCACAGCTCCAAGGATGCTGACTGTTAGGAGTACCAGAATATCTCACTCTGAGAGAAAAGATGTAAAACCACAAAGGTGGTCTACAGCCCCTGCAGTCAAATGTGCAGCACCAGCCAGCAAGAGAATTAGGACACACCACTACTATTTATTATTATAATCACCAGTGTGACAACAGATGCCATGGGCTTACACACCAAAGAAAGTATGCAGGTGTGCATTTAACTACATTATGTGTATGTATTATATTACTTATAATAACGATATATTTTATAGCCACTAAAAATATAAAAAGGAGGAGATGTAGTTATAAAAAGTTATAAAAAGTTATAAAAAGGAGGAGATGTAGACTATCGTGGTGAAGTAAATTGCCCAGATCTTACAGGAAGGACATGAATCCAGGAAGATCTAACTTCAAAGTCATAGATATCTGTTAAAAGAGGATGGAAACAAAGAAGGATCAGAATCAAGCCCCTGAATCCAAATATCTTTGTTGTGTGATATGTCTATCAAATGAGAAGGTTTTTTTCCTGAAGAGAACATTTTCATTAATAGCATATACAGTTGGTTACATAAGTCACATATATATATATACATATGTGAAATAAGCATTTACTTGTTTCAGCTGGCATATGATATATGTATTTTATCCATAGATTGTTTTTTCCTCTAGCTTTCCAGTAATTCCTATGTATGAAGTGCTTAAAGTAAGGGAACAAATAAGTGAAAAAAAACTTCACATTAACTTAACTTTTGAATCCATAGCCACAATGTACAAGGCTTTCTGATCAAGTATCCTCAGTTTCTTGTATAGACAAATTATACAACCATCTCAATTACTCCCTATAATTCCGTGAGGTATTAATGATTAGAAATGAGTAAACTGAGAATCAAAGAGGTTAAATAAAATAAAACTTCAGGATCCCATCTGTAACTGCAGGATGAGATTCAGTTTCATGGGCAGGTAAAAGTAATCCTTAGGGACTAGAGAGGTGGCTTGGTGGTTAGGGCACTTGCCCAGCATGAGTGAGCATGCGAGTTTAAACTCCAGCACCAAGTACACAACAATGTCTCAGAGCAACGAAAGCCTCATGAAAAACTAAATACAAATTGTTTCTCCCTTTCTCTCTCACTGTCTCTCTCTCTTAAAAAAAAAAAAAGAGTTATCCTTGCTTGAGTCCTTCAAGTCAGCTGTTTCCCAAATGCCATGGTGCAACATGCTTGTGAACTGAATCAAGCCCAGACTATATATGTGTATATCCACACACACACAATCAGAAACCACTCAAAATCTATCCGGATAATCTTTTCACAAGATGCTCCCCAAAATAGAAACTAATTCTTCCTGGGAACATGTCACTGACAGGGAAAAGAACTCAAATAAGAAGAAAATCAGAAATGACGTTGCTGATGCTATTATGATCCAGTTGTATATTCAGCAGACTTTTTGGATTAGAATTTAATAAGAATAAGATATCAGGATAGTGAAGCAGTTGCAAAAAAAGCACCTTGGGAGGAGAGAAATGTGAAGAGAGAGACAAAGAGGAAGAAGAGGAAAGAGGAGGAGGAGGGAGGGAAGGAGGGGGAGGAAGCAGGGAAAGAAGAAAGGCTGGAAGGCAGGGAGGCAGGGAGGGAAGGAAGGAGAAACCTTTTGGAAAACTGTCACTGAATTAGAATCCTGTACTTTGTCTCATTTTTTTGTCTTGAGTGAAATTCAGCAGATGCTCAACATGGTGGCATGATTTTAGTCAAATAATCTTGTATCATGTTCCCAAGGCCCTAAAGATATGATGTTGCAAAGCAAGAGTCCATGATAATAGACACAGCTATTCCAAATAACACCATGCCTCAGGTGAGCTACATAAAGGAAAACAGGGCTATGGTGGCAATAGGAGCTCTGGGTTGGTAATTTTTTTTTTTTATTGGCGGCTGAGATACAAGTGGCATGAATTTTCTTGAAGAAAAAATTGAAATAAAAATTCCATTTCCAAGTGAAATTTTTCTAACTCTGCATTTTCTTCAAAAACAACTGAGTTGTGTTTATTTATTTATTTTTTTAAGGAGAGAGAGAGAGGGTCAGTAAGAGAGAGAGAGAGAATCAATTTTATTTAGTTTTTCCGACACCTCATTGTGTACATGGTGCTGGGGTTTGAACTTGGGTCTTTGCACATGCCAGGCAAGTGCTGTGACCGTCAAGCCACCACTCCAGCCCCAGTTGTGTTTATTTATTCTAGATTTTAACACCATGCTTAGTGACTGGCATAGAGTAGGTGCTCAAAAACATTGTTTATATGCAAAAATCATGTGAGAGTATGGTGAAAATAAATTTGAAAGGCAATAATTGGCATTTCCTATATCAGACAAGAAAAGCTAAATTTTGCTGAAATACCAACAACAAAATAAAAACTCAGAATTATCTCCATGGTTTAAAATAACAAAGTTTCACTACTTTTAAGTAGACCAAGTATTTATCAAGGATTGGCTGAAGGACTGGGTTGTTACCCCCTCTAATGCCCAGAGGAATGAAGTAGATTCTCTCTCAAGTGTTTCTAGTCATAGTATCAGAGGAAAAGTAAATTCTGAAACGCCTAAAACTTGCTGTAGCTTGTGGGTGACATACAGCATTTCTGCTCCTAACCCATTGTCCAGAATGAAATACATGCAACACCAAGGGGACCAGGAAGTATAGTCCTACCAAGTGTCTAGAAAGGGAAGAAATCATAATAATTGGTACATAATTTCAATGACCATCTGTCACTTTGTCAATTTATTTTAAAAAATGTGGGGAAAAGGTAAAAAAACACTCATACTCAAATAAGAATTCAAAGGAGAAAGAATATTTAAAATATTATATTTCCCTCTCACATACTGTAAGGAATATCTGTGTGTGTGTGGGTGTGTGTGTGTGTGTGTGTGTGTGTGTGTGTTTTGGTGGGGATGGAACCCAGGACTTTGTTCTTGCTAGGTGACTGCTCTACACTGAGCTTCATCCCGATTTCAAAAAGGTGCATTTTTTTAAAATGTAGAGTACACCAAAGAAAAATATATCAGACCTCTACAGAACTATGAAGCTAATTTTAAACCCATAAATCTATTTGTAGATCCTCAGGTCAGCACAACTATGTATATCCTGAATTTTAGTTTTAGCTAAAATCAGATATTTGGTCCATGTCAAAATTAGCTTTACTATATAGGTAATATTATAGTTTCCATGGTATTTTATGTTATTATCAACACCGACTGAAAAGTTAATATTTGGAAAGTATTATTTTAGTCCTTTTTTTGGAAAAGAAAAATAAATTTCCAAGATTATTTTTGTCATTAGTCACAGAGCTGTGACATGCATGTGTATAAAACTGTCTCTATAAGCATGTGTCCATGTATACCTACAAAATACTAGTTATTCTTTGATTCACACAAACATCCCATTGAATGTTGTTTTTATAGACCAGATGCCTAGAATTTTGTCCACGTGTGTATCTCTGTGTACATGTGTAATACTGTACACTTATGTGTCCCATTGACATATTTTGGTCATGCTCTGAAAGCTATCCTGCTCTCTAGCAGTAGGAGAGCTGATGAAGCAGAGGGTGCTACACACCCTTGGCTAATAAGGACTCCTTCCCTAAAGTAGCGTTTTCTTCAGCTGCATATTTTATGTCTGAAAGAGGTGTATTGATCTCCCAAGGCTTTCAAGATTGTATACGAACTACAACAAAGAATCAAAGAGAGACTATTACCCTGGATGTTAAAATACAGTAGTTTCCCTTTGTACATAGGGAACATGTTCAGAACCCAATATTACATAAACTATATTTATGTTATATACATATAACATATATATTATTTTTCCTATGCATACAAACATGCCTGTGATAAAGTTTAATTTATAAATTAAGCAAGGAAGATATTAACAATAATAATGAATAATAATATTATGACAACATACCAATACCGCAACAACAGTTAATGTAATATCAGAGTTGGCTACTGAGTGACTAATGGATGTGAAACATATTTACTGGACAAAGGGATGATTTATCTGCCAGGAAAAATGTGCAAGATTTTATCATGCTCTTCAAAGCAGTGCACAATTAATATTTATGAATTGCTCATTCCTGGAATTGTGCAGTTAACATTTTCAGACTTCGGTTGGATTGACAATGGGTAACTGAAACCTCCCAAGCGAAACTGTATGGGTGACTACAGTATACATTTTATAGCAGCTTGAGGTGAGGTGCTTTCTGAGAAAAGACAGGAATAATCTTAAAAATGACCGGAGAGTTAAAAGAAGTCCTTTGACATTAGGAAGAGCTTTCAACATCATGGCAGATAGGAAAGGCTAACCAAGGAAGAAATTTCAAGAGCTGGTGTAGGGCAGTTCACGGTGGCAGGCAATCTGAGTGCATCAATATAGGATCTATGTTCTCTGCTAAGAACATTCCAGAGTTGATCAATTAGCACCAGGAAAGCTTTCCTACTTCCTGCCAAATTGAGTTTGCCTGCTCTGTGTTGTCTCAGGGAGTTTTTTAATCTGGAATTATGTGCTCTGGATGCCACATATTTCTATGTCCTTGATTTGATAAATCCGTCTCTGGTGTCTTAGAGCTGTACACGCATCGCACAGTTGGAGGATAAGGGCATCTTTGAGAGTGAACATCTCTCTTCACATATGTGGGTGATCTGGCTCACACCTGCTGGGTGGTGTTATTTTGGTCAAGGTAAGCTTTGTGGCTCCAGCAGTCATTCATCACTACTCACTGATCTTTGGTGGGTGGTTCTTTCCTGCCTTGGGGCAATGCTAATTTCATTTCTCATCCTCCGCCATGCCTGAATACTCGGTTTACCTAAAGGTGAAGAATTATGAGTCTAATTAAGAGGATAGAGCAGTTCTACTACATTAACATTAATTGTGCGTGGAAAGTACTCCTCACGGCTTCATTTTTTAAGCAGTGGCCATTTCCATGTCTATTCTTTTCTTTCCTTTTTTTTTTCCTGTATCACTTAATGAAGATCTAATAACAATGGCGCCTAGACTCATGAAAGAGAAAATCTGATCACTGTTTTCACTTTTCTCTTTCTCTTTACCCCAGTAAGGGATACTAAGGACAGTATCTTTGAATCAGGTTTGCTCTGTTTGATCGAAACAGAGAAGAAACCAGACGAATGGGGAATTGTCAAAAAAAAAAATCTCTGCAGAAAAATATGATGGAACTTGTTCCTCAAATGATAAAATGTGAACTTTTCCTTTACCTTGGAATTGAAAGGTCATTACAGTAGACAGTGAGTTTTATAAAGGTTAAATATAAGTGACTGATGGTGATGGATCAGGGAATTCCCTGGGCTTATAACAATAGCTGGTATAATCTCTCTTGGCCTACTTGAATTTATGCACAACCATTTGGACCTCGAACCCATCAGTTAACCAGAAATGTATGGAATCAGAGATTCACACAGGGTGTAAGACTAAAAATTCCACTAAGTTAAGGATTTCCCTTTGGAATTTTATGTAGGGGCTACCCTGACAAAGGCAAGTGAGGAGTAACTGAAAGATCTTAAGCAACTAATAGAAAGGTTTGGGAGCAACTGTTTAGGATTATATGCATGTCAGATGCACTGGGGACCACGGAGCAAACTGAGCTTGTGTTAAATCAGTACTAGGAGGAGTGAAATTATCCAAGACACTGAGTGGTATGGAGTGAGGTCTGCATAAATACTTAATTTACTAAGACTTAGCAGACTCCAGCTTAATTTTTCCTGTCTTATTGTAACAGGACCCCTTTCCTGTAACAGGGGTCCACATAATAACTTGAATTTCATAAACTTTGCCACTCAACCCCTGACAGCTTATTTTAAACCTGACATTTTTCGTTTTTCTTTCCTCTTCTCCTTTTTGCTCTAATTGTTGGGAAAACGACGTAAACATTCTTCCTGTCCTAAGCTGAATTATCTGTCCTTCCAAGTACTGCCCATCGGAACAGAGAAACTCCAGACATGGAAATGGAAAAACATGTTTCTCAAGGATAAAGTGGCATATTAATTAAGTGTACTGAAATATCTAGAAAATAGCTCTTATAGTACCTCTTTCAAAGCCCTTCCCCCCGCCAGCATTTAGAATGGTAGCTTCTATCACTTGAGTCTTTTGCCTTTCTCCTTAGCTAGCAAAGTCTCTTTTCCTTTCCCCAAAACCTTGTCCTTGTTATTGGATCAGCATTGTGGACAAGGACAGAACTTTCAGTACTGTCATTTCTCGCCATCAGCCTTCTCTGAAATTCAAGGGTTGAGTTAAGGGATCGCCAAGATATGAAACACAGGAAGGACCTATGAAAAATGTTTTTTGGTCTGGGTGCTCAGCAGTACAGTGCTTGCTTGGCTTGTGTGAGGCCATGGGTTCGATATCAGCACCAAAAAAAAAAAAATTAAAGTGAAATTAACAAATTTCGGTTCAATCAAATAGAAATTTAAGAAAAGATATGAAGTAAGTGATCGTGCAAATATCAATGGGCACAAAATGTAAGCTGTATTCAGCAAAGGTCTTCTATCCTAGATCAGAATGAGGGAAGATTCTTTCCTATCTCAGAATGAGGGGAGATTCTTTTTGCTACCCAGACATCTAGGATCTTTTTTTTTTTTTTAATAAAAGGACAGTGAGAGAGAGAAACAATCAATTTTTATTTAGTTTTTCACATGGCTTTGGTTGCTCTGACACTTCATTGTGTACGTGGGTGCTGGGGTTTGAACCTGTGCACCTGGCAAACTCCATAACCACCGAGCCACTACTCCAGCTTCCCTTTTTTTTTTTTTTTTTAAGAGAGAGGGACAGTGTGTGTGTGTGAGAAAGAAAGACAGAGTCAACTTTATTTTTCACATGACTTTCGTTGCTCAGACACATTGTCTACGTGGTGCTGGGATTTAAACCCACGTACTTGCCCATGCCAGGCAAGTGCCATAACTGCTGAGCCACTGCTCCAGCCCATACCTCAGCTCTTGCACACAGTGGTTCCGCTTCTCCAGGGACCTTCCTCCCATAGCTGTGGTGACATTGCCTCCTCCTTTCTCTGGGTTGCCTCCTCTGTGAAACCAACTCTGATTGATGAAGGTCTATTCAGTGTCTATTCTCTCTGCTACCTTTGGACCTGGTTCAGGCTTTCATAGTGTTATTCATCTACTTTGCATTTAATCAGTTGCATACCTAGAGATGGTATGCAAATGGTACTCATTTCTATACTGTCAGTGCCCAGACCTACATTTATAACATACTAAGTGATTGGTTTGGGACACACAATTCCTCCAGAATTTCTCTTATCAAAGTTGCCAATGAATTCCATGGTGATTAAATCCTTTGCAATATTCAGAGATCATCTCTTGATTTAGCAGTGTTTGACACAGTTAATCATGTTCCTCTTTTGGAAAAACGTGCTCTGTTTGACTTCCAGGATGCAGCATTCCTGAGTTTATCCCTCCCTCTCTGTGCTTTTGCTGCCTTCTTTCTTGATTCTTTCTTTTCTTCTTCCACCTAATACAAGGAGGTGTCAGGGATCACTTCCCTGTGTCTCTGCCTTTAGTGGTGTGTGCTGCAAGGTTGCCATTCAGTCAGTCACATGCTGGAGGTTCTCGGATTTATTTTTTTAAATTTTTTTTATTTTATTAGAAGTATATAGAGATACAATTGAGGGGGAAACATTATCAAACCAACAGTAATCAATGTATATATATACTTTGTTATCTTGGGGTAATGCCAAAACATGGATGACCACCTTGGGTTTCACCTGTTGCTGTTTCCCCCAGAAGAACTCATGCGTTAAATGGATATCTCGTGGAGGAATGACATCGGCTTCTGGGATGGTTCCCCGATATTCCCACTCTCCAGTCTCCTATGAGTTCTTCATACACCTCCCCCTCCCCTCCCTCTCCCTACGCCTCAAAATATCCTAGGGAGCCATCCCCCTATTACTCTGAGAGTCATACAATTTGAAATATTGGTAGGTTAGCCGTCTACCCTACTGCTTCCCCATATATTCTAGCATCCACAGATGAGAGAAAACATTCTGCCCTTTAGTCTCTGAGATTGGGATAGTCACTTAGCATAATACTTTCCATCTCCATCCATTTGATATCAAAAGCCATATATTGTCTTCTCTAGTGGCTGAGTAGTATTCCATTGTACATATATACCAAAGTTTTTTATCCACTAGTCAATCGAGGGGCATCTGGGTTGGTTCCATAGTCTAGCTATAGTAAATCGAGCTGCTATAAACATTGATGAAGCCACATAACTTTAATACGCTGATTCTAAATCTCTTAGGAAAATACCCAGGAGTGTGATAGCTGGGTCGTAAGGTGGTTCCATGTTTAATTTTTTGAGGATTCTCCACACTGCTTTCCATAGTGGCTGAACCAGTTTGCAGTCCCACCCGCAGTGTAACAGTGTTCCTCTCTTCCCACAGCCCCTCCAACATTTGTCGTTGTTTGTATTCTTCATTTTTGCCACTCTAACAAGAGTGAGGCAGTATCTCATTGAAGTTTTGATTTGCATTTCCCTTATAGCTAATGATGAGAGCATTTTCTCACATATTTATGGGCTTTCTGGACTTCTACTTGAGAGAAGTTCCTTTTGAGTTCTTTAGCCCATTTATTGATTGGATTATTTGTGAGTTTGGACTTTAGTTTCTTTAGTTCCCTGTATATTCTGGATATTAGCCCTCTGTCTGAGGTGTAGCAGGCAAAAGTTTTCTCCCATTCTGTAGGTTCTCTCTTGATGCTCTTGACTAGATTTTTAGCTGTGCAAAAACTTTTTAGCTTAATTGCATCCCATTCATTTATTCTTGATTTTACAGCATGAGCCATAGGAGTTTTGTTAAGGAAGTAGCTGCCCACTCCTATATGCTGTAGTGTTGACCCTATTTCTTTTTCTAGTAATTTTAAAGTTGTTGGCTTAATATCCAGCTCTTTGATCCATTTTGATTTAATTTTTGTGCAGGGTGAAAGATAAGGATCCAGCTTCAGTTGTCTACATATGACTGTCCAGTTTGTTGAACAGGCTATCTTCCTTCCACACTATACTTTTGCCCCCTTTATCAAATATCAAATAGTTAAGGATATGTGGGTTTGTCTCAGGATCTTCTATTCGGTTCCACTGGTCTTCAGTTCTGTTTTGATACCAATACCATGCTGTTTTTGCTACTACAGCTCTGTAGTATAATTTCAGGTCAGGGATTGAAATACCCCCTATTTCTTCCTTTCTATAGAGTAATGTTTTGGCTAGTCTGAGTCTCCTGTTATTCCCTATGAATTTGAGAATTGCTTTTTCTATATCTGTGAAGAATGCCATAGGTATCTTGATGGGGATTGCATTGAATCTGTATAGGGCTTTGGGTAGAATGGCCATCTTTATTATATTGATTCTGCCTAACCATGAGCATGGAATGTTTTTCCATCTACTCAGGTCTTCTGTAATTTCTTTTTTTAGTGTTTGATAGTTTTCTTTGTAGAGGTCCTTAATATAGATCTCCAACTGAGATTCCCTTTTCTCAACAAGATTAATTTAATTCACTACTGCCCAGTGTTATTCTGATGCCCCAAAACCCATGTCTTGATCAGTTTTCAAAATCTGTTCTTCCTGTACTCTGTCCCAACTTTATAAATGGCAACTCATTGTATTAGATGCTTAGACCAATAAATCTTGGAGTTACCCTTGACTCCACTCTTCTATTATCATCTCATAGTGTTCCTAATCTTATGGGTTATCCTCAACATGCAGCCCAAATTTAACTATTGTCCCCACTACCTTGGTCACTCCCCAGGTTCAAGATGCCTCATATTGGGGCTGGAGCGGTGGTTTAGCCGTTACAGTGTTTGCCTGGCTTGTGCGAGGATTCAGGTTCAAACACCAGCACCACTGTACAACAAAGTGTCAGAGCAACAGAAGACACTTGAAAAACTAAATAAAATTGATTCTGTCTCTCTTACTGCCCCTTTCTCTCTTTAAAAAAAGGGGAGTGGCTGTAAACTTGGTGTTTACAACACTTGCCCAAGTATGGGACTTCAAACCCCATCACCATATACACAAAAGTCTTGGAGCAACAATAGCCATGTGAAAAACTAAATAAAATTGATTCTCTCTCTCTCTCTCTCTCTTTCTTACTGTCCCTCTTTTTTTATTGAGAAATTTATTTGTTGAACAATCATACAAATTTTTTAACAAAAAAGTAAATAATGTATGTAGATTCTGAAGATTAGATTTACCCCCAAGAGTGCACTCCCAGTTACCCACCCTTATCCCTCCCTTCCCCTTCCCACAACATCTCTAAAAAAAGTATTAGGTTGTGTAACATTACATGATATCTGGATTCAACACCTGATAATAGACCACCTCTCTCAATGGCCAGGGTCTAGTTCCAACCTCCACAGATGAGTGAAGACATTTGACCCTTGGTTCTCTGGGTTGTGCTGATTTCACTCAGCATAATTTCTTCCATAGCCATCCATTTACCTTCAAAGGCTGCAATATCATTGTTACTAATTGCTGTGTAAAATTCCATGGTATATATATGTACCACAGCTTTTGGATCCAATCCTTGTCCCTCTTTAAGAAGAAATGTGAGACAGTGCAAGAATGTTCAGAGGTGAAATAATTAGATTATGTGAGCCATAACTTGATCAGTGGTTAATTCATTTGATGGGTCAATCATTTGCACGGAATATTGGGTAGTAATCATAAGCAAATAGAATGTAGCTGCAAGAAGTAGGCAACTAGGGGGCTTGCCCTTGAGGATTAAATTATCCTGACTCCTTGCACTCTAGGTCTTTCTGCTTCCTGGTTTTCATGAACTGAGCAACTTTCCTGAACCACCCGCTTCTGTCATGATGGTCTGCCTTATTCTGGCCTAGAGCAATGGATTTGGCTGACCAGGGCCTGAACCTCTGGAACCCTAAGTCAAAATAAACATTTCCTCTTTTAAGGTTCTGTTTTCAGGATTTTTGGTCCTAGCAAAGAGAAGCTGACTAACACACCTATCTCTCATTGGCATTATGATGATAGCCTCTACAATAGATTTCTTTGGTTTTTCCCACAATGCTTTTCAATTTGTTCTCAACTTAGAAGTGTGTGTGTGTGTGTCTTCCGGATTGTGTGATCCATCAGCTCCCCATCTCACTCAGGACTTGACCAGTGGAGTCTCAGGCCTTCCAATCTCACTTGACTTCATTCTCATTGAGACTTATTTCCTCCCTGTGTTGCTCTTACTATAGTTAACCTCTGATATGAAGCAGTATCTGATTTTGGTTTTGATTTGCATTCCCTAGAAATTAATAGTATCTAGCATTTTTGCCTGTGCTTTTGGCCATCTGCATATCTTCTTAAAGAAATGTCTACTGGAGTTTTTTACAGTTTTTAAATTTTCTTATTGTTATGCTGAGAATTCTTTATATAACTTTGGATACTAAACTCTTATGAGGTATATTATTGTAATTATTTTCTCCCAGCTCTGTAAATCATCTTTTCATTTCATTGATATAGACCTTTGATGTAGAATGTTTAGTTTTGATGAAGTACAATTCATCTATTTTTCTTTGTTATTTGAACTCTTGATGTCAAATACAAAACCCACTTTCCAGCGTTTACACTTTTCATTTTCTGTCTGTAAATATCTTTTTCATTTTACCACTTGCTTTATTCCTTTACTGCTTTCAAAATTCTGTATAAACATAACCTTCTTAATCAGGACTTTACTATTAAGCCTGTAACAGAGGCTTTTTGCTGTTAACTCTGTTAGAGGGACTTAAAAGATTCTTTTGCTGAAAGTTCTGGCTCTTTACTTGGGTGTCTGGCTGTCTCCTTTGCTACCTTAAACTTTGGGTCAGTTTCTTGCTTAACCTCCCACTTAGATATGTTCATAATTTAAGAAGTGTCGGTCTAAAACATAGTAATGCAAGATTGATTTGCCCTAAATTTATCCTCTCCCTTTAAGGCAGAAGAAACCAAGAATAACTAATATTTTCAAGATTCCAGAAACAGCAAGTCTTGCAGGCAGATTACCCCATGATGGAAAACCAAACTGTCCCCAATGCTGGAGAAATAACCCCATGACCCACTGAATGAAGATTGCCCCCAACCAGTGGTAATAATGATCTCATAATGGGAATCAAACTGCCTTTACAGCAATAGTGATTTCCCTGGGGCCAGCAGAACCTGGAAAAACAGATATTAGATAATGATCAACCAGAGCCTGACTTGACCAGGACACTGTTATTGTGCATAATGCATAAGTTGTGTCTCCCAAAATTGGTCCTTCCCCTTTATAATCTTGAAGCTTTTATCTGTACCCCAAAGACAGGGCTTAAGACACTGGTATCCCTGAATCTTTCTCATGTGTCCACAATGAGTAGTGAATTCCTTTATTGCTTCACTCCTGCTTTTCTGTCTCTATTGGACTCTGGAGTCAGCTGATGGCAAATCTGGTGTGTTGCCTCTCATCCCCACCAATCCAGAGGTCAGGCCTCTGGCTTAGAACTCAGGGAACAACCTTTTTTAAAATTGCAGTCTTTCTGGCCCCAGCATCTTCTCACCCATTTTCCTGTTTCTTTTTCTTTAACATTTATTTTCACATATAATTTCCTTCCTTCCGTGTACATGTTTGTGGATATAAACTCCATGCAGCAGGAATTTGTATCTGTTGATATATTACTACATTCCACTTGCTTATAGAAGAGCCTGGAGGTGAGATAGGATAGAAGAAATAAAAAGACAGCTAGAAAGGAGACATAATGAAGGACAAGAAAATATAACTTTAATCTAAAAACCTTGTGCTAAAATTTTGCCTACCTTTCCTTCCCATGCCAGTTCTCTCTTCCAGGACTGTTTGTAGATTTTTGGAAAAATCTACAAATCTTCACCTAAAATCTGAAAGTTACTGGAAATTTACCCACTTTTGAAAATTACTTTGTGCTCTATTAATTAGCCTACATCACCTACATAATAAATAAATTGAGAAAGAGAAATAGAGTATTTCAGGAAGACTGTGATGTTTGGTACTTTTCAGTGTTCTCTCCTGATTGGATCACGGAGACCACATCAGCCTAAGGATCCTTAGAATTCACAGACCACTGGACTGATACCATCTCTAGTTACCTTCCCGTGATCAATCTTCTCTAAGTTTCTTTTGAAAGAGAACCCAAGAACCTCAACACATGCCTCCCTAGGGAGATGCTCATATTCTCTGTTGAATGTATTGTTTGCTTTCTTAACTTAGTCTCTGTGCCTTTTTACCGACATGACCTTAGTTTCATTTCTGTAATGTTTGTACAGTGTTCCACTTGTCCTAGGTAGTGGTCCCCCTCCCCAGAACCTTCTCAGTCTCCTTCCCTGCAGAGGACAAGGTGGCACTCAAAGCACCTGACTGGTAGCGCTATTCGGCCTGTCACCAGAAGTCTGATGGTTTATGTGCAAAGCAGTTCTCTGGGCCTTTCTTCATCTATCCTTCATTCCCACTGTTATTTTACCATTGGTGTCATTATCATCACTATCAAGCAATATTTAGAAAGGTTCCATCTCCTTATGGTGCTAAGCTATGTATAGCTAGCTATAGAAGCACCCTTCTGGGATTGTTCAGGTCACTTCATTGATTTAAAAATAAGTTTATTGGATACTGTAATCCAAATTTTATCTAAAAAATAAAACCCACATGCATAAGAACAAGCAAATCTGTACTTATTGTTTAGGAGTTAGTGACCCGAAGAGAATGTCAAGCTCATTCTGAACCACAGTTTCCTCTTCTGTAAAATAAGGTGGTTGTGAAGATTAACTAAACTCATTCCTGAGAGGCCACACAGAGTACATGTGTTAATTTCATCTACTAGAAACCTTGGCATAGAGAATTTTAACTAGTGAATTTTTATTATCAGCCTTGAGCTTATTAGTAACGAAAAGGATGTTGACTTAGTATAAGTGTTGGAATACTCAATCTTAAAGCACTGCATCATTTTAGAAAACATTAGGACATCTTTTAAAAATTAACATGTGACTTCTGAGTGAATTTGGTGATTGAGGTTATGGTTGTGGAATGGATGATGATGATTAGCTTGAGAGATTCTGAATTAAGAATCTGAATTTCTAAGAGGGTAGTAGGTACGTAGTGTTGTAAAAAATGCAGGGTGTTGAGTTACTGGCTCTCAGTCCAATTGCCTAAATTTTAGTTAATTAATGTATCTTGAATATCTTAGGCATGAGAGTATGTGTTAATATTCTGTATATGTTTTGTTCGTTGGGACCTGCTTTTATACATAACACAGTATCTGCCACAATAGTAAACCGGTATTCATTTATTAAATACTTACACTGTACTAGAAAACCAGGATAATTGCTATTAGATTTACATAATTGAATCATGCACAGATGATATATTTTTTTTTGCTGGTATAGAGACACACTAGTGGCCCAGGAAGATCTAGTGATTCCTACAGAGTCTCACAGCTATCAAAAGCAAAGTTGGAGATTTCCACTCTTTTTTTTTTTTTTTGGTCACTCCACATTCTTAAAATGTTTTCACAATGATGAAGTGCTGATTTTAAATGACTTTATTAATATATATATTTAACTTGCCACAAAATTTATCCACTACAATGTATAATTCATTGTTTTTTTACCATTTTTACAGAGTTGAAAACATCACCACAATCTAATCTTAGAACATTTTTAACACCAGAAAATTACCTCCTCCTATTTGTTATTATTCTCCACTCCTGATCCATCCTTCTCCACCCCACAATGTCCCAACCTCAGAAAAGATATATCCTCTTTCATTTCTGATTTTAGTCTTGTCTTATCTCTTTTATTTTCTTTATCAGGCTAAAATATTGTCAATCATTTAAAATTTATTAAGTCTTGTTTTGCATATGGTGTCATGGAGAATATTCCATGGCTCTTAGGTTATGCTGTTATGAGTAGGGTCCTACTGATTTCTCTTAGGTCTAGATGATGTATAAAGTTAAGTCTTCTGAGCTCCTGCTGACCTTCTGCCTAGTTTAATTTAGTCTTAACACTAGGATATTGGATTGTCCCACCATTATTGTTGTCTACTTCTTTGTTTTTCTTCTATTTTTGCTATGATTTGGGGAGTTGGTTGTATTTGTGATTTTTATGTTTTCCTGATAATTTGTCTCTCTTATCATGATAAAATGGCCTTCCTTATGTTTAAGAACAATTATTTTCTCTAATAATAGTGTGGCCATTCTAGTTCTCTCCTTATACTTGCAAGATATGCCATTTACCATCCATTCTTTTTCAATATATTTGTGTTTTGAATATGACTTGTATCTATTATAGACAGAATATATTGCTATCATTTCTAATCTGTATTCCATTTTTTGTCCAATATTGTCTTTTGATTGGATTACTCCATATGTTTAAATTTGATCTGATTACCAATAGGATTTCCAACTGTCATTTTTCTATTTGTTTTTTGTGTATCCGATGCCTCTTCCCTGACTCTGACTTTTGTTGTTGTTGTTGTTGTTGTTGTTAAATAAGTATATGTTAGTCAGCTTTTTGTCACTGTGAAGAAAACACTCAATAAGAACCACTTGAAAAAGCTTATTTTAGATGTTTTCAAAGGTTTAGTCCACAGTGTGCTGGCTCATTGCTCTAGACTCAAAGTGAGGCAGCGTATCATGACAGAAGGGCATGGCAGAGGGAAGCTGCTCAGAACACCATGGTGTGTGAAGCAGAAAAAGGGGAAGAGGTGTTCCCTTCCAGGGCATGACCTGATGACCATCTCTGCCAGCCACTCCCAGCTACCTACCCAAACTCACCACCCAGTTAGTACATTCAAACTAGGATGGACTCACTGGGTTGTAGCTCTCACAATCCAGTCATTTCCTTTCTGAATAGTCCTGCATTAACAGAGTAGCTTTTAGGGGACATCTCATACCCAAGCCATAACCAGGCATTTTCAGTGTATCTTTTAAATTCCCTTATTATTTCTATTACTGTATCATTTAAGTTTTTTTCTCCCCAGATTATTTGGGATTACAAATGGCATCTTAATTTACAATAATCTTGTTTGGAGTAATGCTAACTTAATTTCACTACTAGATAAAAACTTTTCTACAGCATTTATTGATTTCTTCTCTTCTTTATATTTCATTATAGTGCAAATTATTACTTTATATTTTATAAACTCATCTAGAGTTTTATATTTATTGCTTTGAGCAGCTGTCTTTTATTTGCTTAGGTATTTTGTTGTATTTTTCTTTAATTCTTTAGACATGTCTTTGTGTATTTCTTTGAACATTTATTTATTTTTTTAAATTAAGACTTTAGTTTTTTAAAATCATAAATGCATATAAAATAACAATACGATTTGCATTTGATTGTAAATCATAGTCACCTGCACATCAACCACAGCCCAGTCTCCTGACTCCTCCACATTATGCCCTTAACAAATATAATTGAATATATATATATACATATATATATATGTATATATATATATATATTCTGAATCAAATGATTGTATACATGATATTTGACATCTCAGGGGATAAAGAGTATGCTACACTTTAAGCACATAAATATATGCATTTTTTAAAGAGAAAGAGAGAATCAATTTTATTTAGTTTTTCATCTGGTTTTCATTGCTCCAACACTTCATGGTGTGCGTAGTGCTGGAGTTTGAACTCACATCCTCGGGCATGCCAGGCAAGTGCTGTAACCACTGAGTCACTGTTCCAGCCCCTTTGAACTAATTTTTAAAAGGTGATTTCAAATCTTAGCTTAATTAGTCCTATAGTTGGGCTTTGTCAGGGAGTTCTCATTGAGTTTTGTTATGTACAGATTATAATTTCCTATTTATATCTCTTAATATTTCTCTTAAAATTCTGAAAATTTAGATGATATACAGTATTAACTATGAAATTCATATTCCCCACCTCTAAATTTTATTTTTGTGGATGTTTGCTGTTATTGTATTGTAGTTTTGCTTTCTGATAACTTTTAATTGCTTCATGATTTTACTACTGAAAAAAAAATTCTGTATGGCTTCTCACATAGCCCATTTGTAGTTTCTACTCAATTGTATTGTTTGAAGCTAATTAGTCAACAGATTAATTTCCCCAAACTAATAATTGTTCTAGGCTTTTCTGAGAGGCTCTGAACGAATGTTGGGCATTGCTTTAATGCAAGAAGTTTATCCGACATCTGCAAACCCTTGAGATTAGCCAGATGTATTTTGAGTTCTTTCTTTGCATGTGGACAGTCTTGCACATGTGCCCAGACCTAAAATTTCCCATAATTATGCTAGAGCTTTACAAATTCCTCCCTAGACATTTCATTTCCCATTTTTTCCTTTAACATTTTTAGTCAGTCTCTTAATAGTCCCTACTCACATCTCTGCTTCAGGAAGTTGAAAATTAAACAATTGCCACTGATTATTTTCACCAAATGCCTTGCGGGTAGGGCTATTCATGTGAATGAGGTCTGAATGAAGTCACTTAAAGGCACAGAAAATTGAGTTTATCAGGGAGCTTTGAGAAGGGTTAAATAGTAAAATTTCCTGAAGTGGGCTTGAGGTAGGCACCAAACTCATTCTATTTCCTTGAGTGGTTATAAGGCTTCTGCACTTGTTATACTTCTTTCTTTCTTCCCGTTTTTAATTTTATTGAGTAGTCTTCTTATTGTACAATCATAAATGCATATTAGTAACAATATCAAATGCCCATGTTCCTAATCCAGTCACCCCCACATTGCTCACACAGTCTCTTTTTCTTCTGCATTTCCCCCATAGCAGTTATAAATGTTCATATATATATATATATATACTTATAAATGTTCATATATATATGCTTATGAATGTTCATATATATATGTATGGGTATGACTATTACAGATTTAAATGATTGCATAGGTATTATTTGGCTTCTTGGGTGGGAGTAAAAACTATGTTACATTGTTCATTGTTTCTCTAGATCCCTCTCTACCTTCCCTCCCTCTCCTGTCTCTACCACCTCTTCCCTCTCCTCTTCCCCCCTACACATCTATGGCTCCCCTACATTACGCATTGCTGAAACTTTGGTGAGTCTAGCACATGAGTTTTTTTCACTGCTCTCATGTAGTTGAGGAGAGAAGGATGGGAAAAAGGCAAGTGAAAACACCATAGAGTTTGATAGTCTTACCGATATTCAGCTACTTTTCTCACACTAATGCTCTTTGAATTGTTACAAACCTTTGGTTACTTTCAGAGTTTTGAAATATTTATTTTTTTACAATTTTGGACAATGTTGTCACAGTTTTGGTGCATATTTTTAGAGGTTCTGCAACAGTGGTTCACTTCACTCTTTGATTATAACCCTTGCTGTTCTGACACTGTGACTTATTTAAAAATGACATTTCTTTCTTTTTCTCTCCCTCTCTCTCCTAATCTCTCCCCTTCCCTAAACTTGGGGAAAACAGGATCATTTTTCTTCCCTATCCTAGGGAGATTTCCCTGTCATTGAGCACACATCTACCACAAAAATGAAGTAATTGAGACTTTGGAATGGCACTAGAGAACCTCAGAAATAACTATCTCTCAAATTAATGAGTGATTATTACTGCAACAGACAGAGAACACATGGAATGATATGGGTAATCACAGCCTCTGGGATCCAAGACCCCTGTTCTTCTCCTTTGTTAACAAAGTATTTTAGTCAGCCTTTTTGCCACTGTGATTAAAAGAACTGATAAGAACAATTTTAGGAGGAAAGGTTTATTTGGGTGCTCATGTTTTCAGAGGTCTTAGTCCACAGATGGCTGGCTCCATCCCTCAGGGCTTGATATGAGGCAGAACATCATGTCAGAAGAGTGCGGTAGAAGGAATCAGCACAGGACATAACCAGAAAACAGAGAGAGATTCCAGTGGCCAGATACAAAATATATACATATATATCCAAAGGCATTTCTCCAAGGATCCACCTCCATCAATCACACCCTACATACCTTCAGTTACCCCTCAGCTAATTTCTATCCAGGGATTGACTCACTAATTGGGTTACGGCTCTTCTAATCGAACCGTTTTACCTCTGAGCTTCCTGCCTTGTCTCACAAATGAACTTTTGGAAGACATCTAGTATCCAAACCATAACAAAGCAATAAAACTTTTTCCTTTCTCTTAAAACCATATCCTCATAATTGGATTTGCATTTTGAATAAAGATTGAGCTTTCAGTAAAAGTCCTTCCTCCATTATTCTGGAAACACCTTCATAATATAAACTTTGGACTTAGGGTGTGATCTTGTGCTCCGTCTTATTAAATGCCATCTCCTGTAAAGGGAGCCTACTGTCACACCAAGCATTCTCAATGTGAAGACAGAACAGTAGAAACTGTAATTTGCTTCTGAACCCTTTGCTGAGCAAAGGAGAGGCTAGGAAGGGATTGTACCTTATCTTTCATGGCCTTCTTTGAATGCTCTTAGACTGGTATTTAGTGTTTTTGAGCTACTTTCTTGCCCATGCTGATACTTACTCCAGCCTGATTTTCCACTGTCTTGTAAACTGTGGCTTCTCTATTCCTTCACCAGAATATGAACTCCCTCAAGGACAGAAAGTTTTGATGGCCTCTTAGCATCCCCACGGCTTAGCACAATGCTGGGTATGCTCTATGAGGCACTCAGTAAATGTTTATGAAATAAAGTGATCTACACTTACCTTTCATTGGAAAATCCCAAACAAAGGACTAGCAATTCATGCTAAAATATCAGCCACAAAACTACTTCTTGCAGGAAAGCGAAGAAGCAAATCTCAGCTTCACCTACACCCTCCTTATTAGAGGGACGAATGGCCAGAGTCAAAGCCATGAAAGACAGGCAGGGGGGCTGGAGCGGTGGCTTGGGGCTGGAGCGGTGGCTCAGCGGTTTCGGCGCTTGCCTGGCAAGCATGAGGACCCTGGTTCAAACCCCAGCACCACGTACACAACTAAGTGTTGGAGCAACTAAGGCCATGTGAAAAACTAAATAAAGTTGCTTCTCTCTTTCTCTATCTCTCTCACTGTCCCTCTCTCTTTAAAAAAAAAAAAAAAAAAAAGACAGGCAGGAACAGTTATGCAACATCTGATCTGGGAGGCATCTCTATGGTAATCAAGAAACCGGGAGGATGATAAATCTCCTCCAAGAGCTAAACTGAGCTAAAAACTAGCCCCAGCTGCTTAGGTACGCACCGGGAAAGTGCTGTTGAGACCCAGGGTTCTTTTTATTATTTTTAATAGGGATAGCTTCAGTTTCTGTTGATACTGGAAATATTCACTAACACTGTTATCTCATTCCTTTTGAATCTAAAACCCTTCAGGGTACACAAAACATTCCTATGTGGTGGTCCTCACCAAAGCCCATGAGAGGCACAGGACGGGTACTCTTTATTCTCTATTTTATAAATAAGGTAACTAAAGTAAGTGATTTTGCCACGTCATTAATGATAATGAGTTATAAAGTTGATCCTAGAACCCAGGACTCTGGATAATAACACCATTTTTTAATTACTCTTTCAGTTGAGTTTAAAACAAACTGCTTTTCTTTGATATTTCTTGTGGATTCATGACCAGCTCTGTTTTCAAGTGCTTCAGTATCAATTCAGATCTTTAGCTGGCTGCTATGTCTCCACTTGCTTTTACTCTGTGGACCCCATGCTGTCTACTCCTCTGTTTTTGAAGCTTTGAAGGAATAGAAATTACAACTTGAGGGGCTGGAGCGGTGGCTTGGAGGTTACGGCGCTTGCCCGGCAGGTACAAGTACACAGGTTCAAACCCCAGCACCCATGTACACAACTAAGTGTCAGAGCAAGAAAAGCCATTTGAAAATCTCAATTAAAAAAATTTGATTCTCTTTGTCTCTCTCTCTCTCACACACTGTCCTTCTATCTTAAAAAAAAAAAAGAAAGAAAGAAAAGAACAAAAGAAATTATAACTTGACCCGCAAATGGACATCTGGACAAAAAAGAAGTGTATTGTTTCTACTTGGATTCCTTCAAAGATTCTTGTTCAAATTTTTAATTTAGGTGGGAGTCAAGCACACTCCTCATTGTCTCTCAAATTCAGCAGAGGATATCTTCTGCTCCCCAGACCAAGTTAAGTTCTGTCTTGTCATCTTCCACAGCTTCCACTAGGTTACTTTACAGAAATATTGGCATCAATTTCTGCAGTCACTCCTCATAACAATGTATTTACCATCCCTTTACCGGTTTAAGTCACCTACAAGAGTGCAGTGTCTAAGAGGTAAGAATTAATTATTTATCCCCTGCCACATTTCTGTGCCTTGTGGAAACTCTGGCAAGTCATCAGCACCTGTGAGCAATGCTAGATGGCAGACTGAATATAGCATTTCCAGACAGATGCCCTAGAAGACCACCTTGGCTAGGGGTCCTCTAGGCTGATAGTTCCTTGCTTCCTAAGTCCACTATTGGGGTGTCATTAGGGACGTTTCCTGGTGTTTGCTTGTTTTCCAGTGTGTGTAGCAGACTTTCTCTTCTCATTGAGTGTCTTGTAATTTTTCATTAAAATTGGACAATTTCAATAATATATTGTACCAACTCGATCCAATTCCTCCATACCCTAAGGCTCCTTGATGCTGTTGGCTTCTTGTTGTTGCTGCTACCTATCCATTTAAAGACTTATTTAGATTAATTCTGTACATTCTGTATTCCCAGAAGTTTCTAGCCTCTGAGTTCTGTGGTTTTATTTTTCATATTTGTGCTTTTATTTCTAAACCTGTATTATCAGGGGTTACATCTAGGTCATTGTAATTTAATTACGAGTCAATGTCAGAAGATATTCTTAAATGTCATGCCTATATATGTGGCCAATCCTTTGCCAAGTGGATCCAAGGGAAAGGCTGCATCTTTGAACTTCTGGCTGGGTGTAAGACATCTTCAGCTCTCCCTTCTGTTTGTGGAGGGCCTCAAAGGGAGCCAGAGGTGAGTGAATGGTGCTTCCTCCTTTCCAAGGTCTTTTCTTGGATGTGAGCATTGTTGCATGTGCATGCAGATTGGAGATCACCCAACATGCAGGAGGTTTTCCAAGTTTCTATGGCTGTCTGGTTTTCCATTTCCTATTGAATTCCACACCAAGTTCTTGTTTGCTCCAATTGAAATCTTAAACAACTGAGATGCTGCCAGCAGTTGCTATTATTTTGGCAGTGTCCTGGTGTTAGCAATTCTTGTTTCTCAACCCAACTGAGCACTGAATTAAATTAAATACGGATCACAGTGAGAATAGAGATTTGCCAAGGGAAATGTGAGTTTGGACATAGAGTGCTTTGTGATGAGGCTTTGAATGGAATCTCAGATGTCCTCAGATCTTTCCAATGCCTGTAAGACTGAAGGTTTCTGGCTAAGAGGCCACTGAACAGGGGATGGAAGGCAAATGGAAGCATCACGTACCCCACCACACTGTCTTCCTGAAGTTCAGTGGTTTTATTTGGATAGGAAATTTTCATTTCCTTCTATGCTTGAGGTTAATAGCTAGAGTCCTACAATGGTTGAATTCAGTAATAGTGAATCTGGCTCAAGTGATCCTCCTGCTGCAGTCTCCTGAGTAGCTGGGACTGCAGGCATGTGCCACCATGCCTGGCTCTTTTGTTTCTTTTTAGCTGGCAATTGAACCCAGTACCTCAACCATACTAGGCAAGTTCTCTGCCAATGAGCTACACTCCTGGCCCCTGATTTTATAATTTAGAACTTGTGAATGAAAGTAAGGTTTGAAATGAATTGCACCTTATTTCCAGGTACAAAAAAGAGTGCTGACTACTTGGTGCTGCAAAAATAGTACCTAAGCTATTTATATAATTAAAGATATGGATTGTTTCAGTCACTCTGTAAATATTTACTTACATCTAAACAACTACAAGGTCGTCACAAACTTATCTCCCTAAAGTGATTTTTTAAGGTTTTATTTTAGTTGCTGTTGGTAATGTGTGTGTGTGTGCGCGCGCGCGCGCACGGGTATTTATTTTACTTGAAAACACTTCATTTGGATAACACTATTTTCAGAGACTGAAAGGATACTTTGGGTGTTTCCTCCATTCATCTCAATCGCTAAGGAGCCATTGTCATCAGAATGTGGCTGATGTATGAACACCAGCTGTTGGGGTTTCAGAGTGTACCCCACTTTCCCTACAAGGTATAGGCTTTCACTTGAGACCGTGTGGTTGGTCCACTGCAGCTTTTTGAACAAGAAAACCCAGGAGGCATTTCCCACTACTTTTATTGATATTTATCTTTCCATTATTCATCAAAAGCAAGGGGATCTTTGTGGCTTTGCTCATGCCAAATTCCGCCTCCCATTGAATTCTGGACACAGTAGGTTATATTTACACTTAGGTTTTTTTTTCAATCTTTATGACAAAGAAAAAAGAAAAAAAGAAGGCTTATAGTCAATGCTGAAAAATGTTAGGCAACTGTCATTTATTGACTGACTAATGGCCTAACTTTATTGACTGAGTAATTGTTTTATCTGCGTAATGCCATTGGGGAGGAAAAAGTTGTGAAATGCCACTTTGGACAATTCATTTTCTTTCTCTGCACAAGGCCTTAAGATTTTTTGAGCAGGATTGTACTAAAGAGCGTCATGTTTCCAAAGGATAAGGTTTATCTTCCGTAAAACAGACCATTTGCAAAATTAATAGGTAAATTAGCAAAGTGTAACAGCCCATTGGACCCACTGTCATAGTTTAGAGTCTGGGTTGGGGAAGGAAGCCAAAGCTAAACGTGTAAATAGAAGTTCCCTGAAATGACAGGAACTGTCAGTCTGTAGCGGAAGATTGTGGCCACTCAAAGCAAGCCAGAAAATTGCTGTTAGCATGTGGTGTCTCAACCCCCACTCCTGGGCTTTAACAACACAACTAGAAATCTTTATTAGTAAGTATGTGCTAAATACATTATGTTGCAGCAAAAATGCCAGAGCTTATTTCTTCCGATCATTTCTTTATTTGCATGAACAATTTCCATCGAACACTTGCTTTGTGGAAATTTTAATAGCCTCTACTCCATTCCAAGGTTCTGGGTATGGCAATTTTCTTCCACTTGGAGAACTAATTCTCTTATGTAGGCCAGAAACAGCTGTCTTCCTAGCCAAAAGGCCATTAACTCTACTGGCTTAAAGTATGGACTTTATAATCAAATAAAATGTTGATGAGTTTATGACCTTGAGAGTTTTTGAGACTTCATTTCATTTCGTGTAAAGTGAGGATAATATCACCTTTTGGGGTGGTTTTGATTGTCATGATTAAATGAGAAAAATCTATGTAAAACTAATCACAGAGAACGTAATGATTCCTGAGTGTGTGTGTAAGGCATCATACACAAGATGTGTAAGGCATCACACACATCATACACAACACATCAAGTTGTATTTTTGTCATCTAATTCCCCAAAAAACAAAACAAAACAAACAAAAAAAAACCCCTTAAGGTAACAGCTATTATTATCTACATCTCACATTCAGAGAAAGGGACATTTGAGAGTTCAAACGCCTTGCACAAGGTCATTGACCTAGCCAGTGGGAGAGGTGGACTGAAGATGCAGGACATCTGGCCCCAGAGCCTTGACTGCTAATCACAAGGTGTGATTGCATTGGTACTACCCTCAACAAGGTCGGGTTTGTTCCTCCGCTCTTATTACCACTTCTATCCCTCCTATCTGCCATAGGGATCAAAACTCTATTTGAGTACTTTTCTAGATAACCTCTGAGGCACACATTCTTCACATTGGTTAATAAAGTCTCTTGATCTTCAAAATGTAAATTACTAGAGAGCCAAGGTTCTCTCTGATGAAAATCCCCTCGGATGCTTGTTTTAATTCCAACTGCCAAAGTGCAAGGGGCTTATTTCCCCTTTGCCTCCCATATAAATTGAACAAGACACATTATTTTCATTTTCCTGTCTCAGATCTTGCCTTCTCCACTATTTTGGAGGCTGTGCAGAATAAATACTGTAAAATGGCTCATTTCTGCTTACGCTTTATTTCTTAGTACCTACATAGATCATCTCAATCACCTATAGAAATATTTGTGTCAAAGGCTAAGGCAGCTGATAAAATTTTTTCCTTGTAGGTTATGAGCCTGAGTATCCCAGCATCTCTGCATTGAAAGAAAAATAGTTACAGTTGGTGTTTGTGATGACTTGAGGTAGTGAAAATATTTTTACTGCCAACAAAAGCAGTTTTATGGCGTTCAATCCCGAATCACTAAAATCTGGATTTTCAGTAGAGCAAATTGCATTGCTTACAACTGAGGTTTTTTAAAACGAGCGCAATTTATTATGTAGACAGTCTTCATTGGCAAGTTTGTCTATGTGGTTAATGTCTTTAAAGAGTCTAGAGACACCCAACACCTACAGTTTGTGTGTGTGTTTGTGTGTGTGTGTGTGTGTGTGTGTGTGTGTTCCTGGATGTTCTTATGAACAAGAGGGAACAGCACATAAGTTAAAATGCTGAGCTCCTAAGAAAAGTTAGAAGCCTCTTGCTATAATTCTGTAAGAGTTCATATTCTTGCTATTATGGGCCTGTACTGATTTTTTAAATTAATTTCCAAATATTTTTTTCAACATTCTGTAGATGGAAATCGTGTCCACAATTTCATGATGAAGACTCCACAATTGTTTTTCAAGCAATGTGATGAAGTGCCACCTTAAACCTGGGCTTTAAACCTTGGCCCAAGGAACTATCATATCTCACCACATAACTGTTGCCCATCATTAGGGTAAATTCACAAATATTCTGTGTATCTCAATCATGTACCAAAGAGAGTTTAGGAACAGATAGTATTTAAGTAATATTGGCATAATTTTTAAAAAAATAGCTTCACATAATGGTTACATCTCATTGTTTTGCAAAATAAATTTGGCATAATATCTGCACCCATTTTGTAGTGAAATACAGTACAAAGATTACTGTGTGCTACCTATAGAGAATGGTGGACACTCTTGCACTTTTGAAATGAGGAAGTGATATCCAAATTGGAAGGGAAATTCAATTCAAGATTTTATCAATTGTTGGCTTAATTTGTGCCTTGCACTCAGCTAAATGTTTTATTTGGGGAGAAGTACACTGACTAGATACAGATAATTCCTGACATGATTTTTTGACTTTATGATAGTGGGAGAGTCATACACATTCAGTAAAAATCATAATTAGAATTCTGATTATTTTTCCTTGGGCTAGCACGATATGGCACCATCCTCTATCACAGTGCTGGGCAGTGATAGCAAGACACAGCTCCCAGCCAGCCCCTCAGTTAGCATTACAAAGGGAAATGACTGGCACTTTATGAAGTATGCTGCGTTGCTGAGCTAGGATGTTTGGTAGGTTAGGAGTATTCAGTGCATTTTCTGTTTAGGATGTTTTCAGCTTGCCACCAGTTTAATAGGTCCCTATCTTAGATTGAGGAGCAGTCATACTTAGGACTCAGTTGTGTTTTTCAAGAAACATCGCATATTTTGTTTGAGTAGAGTGATGAGGAAGTCATGAACTAAGAAAGATTTGAAGGACATGACACTTAGGTGAACACTGGAATGCTAGAAGCAAATTAGTCCTAAGGAGATTTAGAGAACTGTTAACTAAAATGGTAGAACATTTTATGGAAGAGTGTGATTTAGTAGAGGTTTTCCTAAAGGTGGCTCACCTGCAGAAAGAGTGGACCTGGAACAGGATATGTATATTCAGATTGAGGTGAGGGGGGTGTGGAGAGAGAGAGAGAGTTGGAGAGGGAGAGTATTCCTTAGGCTCTCTCAATAGCCACTCTCAGACACTCAGCAGTCCCTTCCAACATGTTAAACATGAGAGTACAGACAAGTTAAACATTCCAATCCCAGTTGCCACCTGAATTCAGAAGTTTGAGAGGCTGTATACAAGACTAGACAAAGAAGCATCAGGCTGACACCCAGCTAACTCGCAGAGCTGTAGGAAATAATAAATTACTTCTTTAGGTACAATATTTTGGGGATGGAATGTCACACAGCAGTAGATAAATGACACATTGGAGCTTTGAAACTTGGATAAAATCTGTATAAATACTTAGGCCTTATAAGTACTAGAAGTTATGAGAAATAATTTGAAAATTTGGATTTCAATATAAAAATTTACTACAATGGGGGAGATGTTCCATATTTTCCAATATAGCAGCCTCTGATAACATATAGCTATGGAGCACTTGAACTATAATTATAGGAAATGAGGAACTTGTTTTTAGCTCTATTTAATTTTAAATAATTTAAATGTAAATTAATGCAGTGAGAGTGGATATATTGGAGTGTTAGATAAAGCAGTGTCTTTGTTTGTTTTTTTTCTCCATTTCTTTTATAATCCAGACATTGAGATGATGGGATAGAGGTTGACTGAGTTGGTAGTCATATGTCTTCTATGTTTGGCGTGTCATTGGCTGGATGATTAGGATCGTGGTGGGAGTGGCAGAGTTCTCCATATCAGTAAGAATCTCCTGTCAGTCTCTCTCAGTTCATACTATGTAAGATTAAAAATTATTAAAATTGTCCTGTCCCAGCACTTGTGCTTGACAAGCTCAAACACTACATTATAAGAAGGCTCTTATTCCTCTGGGTGTTAGTACAGTTCCTAGGTGCAACTCTTTATTTAATGATTGTTCAATTTGTTCAGATAGCTGTGAGCAATGCTAACACATAGGTTTTCCTCAACACTTTCTCAGAAATTTATCTTTAACAAATCTTTAACTCTCAATAGGATACCTTAAATGTTATCTTTTTTAAGTCTGAAATGAACTACTCTATTCCTTTCATTATGGTTCATGAGTTTCCTTTCAACCCAGAATTACAGTTTTCTTAAGTCCCTCTTGAGTGCTTAAAGAATATTGAAGTTAAAAGTTTTTGGTAATCACAGGAAGCAGTTTGCATATTCAGAAATATTGGTACTTCCAGTATATGGAAACTACAAAGAAATCTGTAACTTGGAGGCAAGAGGATTCAATTGAGTTATAAAAGTTTGTGATAACAAATGGTTACTTTTTCTTTAATGCATGCATTGTCTTTAGCAAATGTCCTGATTTTAATGACGGCAGAAGCATCACATGTAATTATTTTTAACTGTGAACATACATTTAGAGTACTAAACATGGGGAATTGTTTTCTTAGCATATTTATTTTGTGATGCCTTCTTAGTATATTTATTTTGTTCTCTGGCCTTGTTTACTTGCATGAAACAGGCATTTACTATCAAAATTCATTCAAACATAAAGATTTTGTTCAAGTACAGCTTATTGGCACTAATTTTGAGTGGATAACGTACAAATCTGTGAAGTTCCACATTTTTTACAAACATACTGGATCCCAGGGCTTTGTGTTCTCTAGGCCTTAGTTTATTTTTTCTTATAGATATGGGAGGAGACATTACTGTCTACAAGACACCCTTTGCTAATGTCTTTCCACAAATTTCCACCCCGAATCTCATACTGTAAGTAAACTTTAAATTGGTTGCGACCACAATCAACTACAAAATTCTGTAACTGGACTTTCTTTTTTTGAGATGGGACTTTGCAATATTGCTCAGACTGATCCTGAACTCCTAGGCTCAAGGGATCCTCTTGTTTTAGTCTCCTGAGTGGCTGAGAACCCACCCCCAGGCTTTAACACTCGTTTGGTTGAAAAGTCGTTTTGTAATACTATTTTCTGATCTTCTGGTGTAATTATTTTTTTTCCTTTCTTTTTTTTTCCCCTTGGAAAATGGAATCCTAAGGAAACTGGGGAGTTTTGAAAGAATTCAAGCATTCAAAGGCATGGTCTGGTTCATGCTTTGGAATTTTTACTTTGGTGGTGGTGTTCAGCAGAAAAGAAGGGAAGAAGCTGAGGAGAGGAGAGATGGGTTGGAAGCCTTGTGTCTCAGTCTTAGTCAGAGATACTGAGTTTGACACTGTCAGTATCTGAGACAAAAAGGGGGCAAATTTCAGAAAAACAAAACAGTAAACTTTCATAAGTATTTATGTAAAAGGGAGTACAGAGATGTCAGTCAGATAAAAGGAATTGGAATACCAGGATAGGTCTTAGAATGTTAGCTTCATGGAAGAACTAAATGCTAATGTAATTAACCGAATGAGAAAGGACACTCCTTGTGTGAAAGGAAAGACCCTAAGTTCAGATGGGGACATATACTAACAACTGTTAGATTTTGAAGGGAAATTGCAAAGGTGTAAAATATAGAATCGGTTAAGCAATAATATACTGCCAAATGGAGGAAAGTCATTACCCTTAAATAAGAGTCCACATCTGAGAGCTAATTATGATGGGGTAAGATTATAGGTGCCTCATGCAGACAAGGTCAATTGTCTCATCTCTATTTAAAATGTATAATGAATAATTCACGTATCAAAGTTAGGTATAAAGCATGTAAAAATTAAAGGTGACAAAAACATCGCATGCCACTGTAATGCCGTTTGATAATAGCAGGTAAAGAATTACACGCAAGTAATGTGCCTACTTGGGGTGCAAAGAGTTCTCATTAGTTTAGTTTTCCTATGTGAGCACTGCTACCCTGAGTCTCTCCTGCTCCTATTATTATTCTTTGCACCATCACTAATTCTACTTTGCATTTCAACACACCCTGCTAAGTTGCTATTTATCACCCTTTTACTATTCACCTAGTTTTATATTAATTATTGGGATATAAAGGTAGGGAAGAGTACTGTCCCTCAGGAACTCATAGGGTAATGGAAGAGATAAATTGATAAAGAAATAATTTTAAGCAAAGGAACCAGTATTGGAATGGAGGTATTTATACAGAGATCATGCCCAGGGAATGGGTTCTTGTGCAAGATTAGGTATGAGTAAGTTTGAGAAAACGGATGGGATTTAGCCAGACTAAAATAAGGAGGCACATAGGCATGAAAATAACTGATTCATCATTGAACGTGAACAAGCATTTTTAGTGCATGCATGTATGCATGTGTGCTTGTGCATGTGTGCATGTGCTTACAGTTGCACACATGAACATATGTGTGTTAATGCACACATGTTTTATATGGGTACAGATATCAATAAGCATCTGTTTGCATGCATATATAGGGCATACATGTGGAGTGTGAACTTGAGTGTACATGTTTGTATGTGTGAATGTGTGTGCATGTGATGTGTGTGTGTGTTTGATTCGGGGAGGCAGGGACACTAGAGTAGTCTTGGAAAATTTAGTACACAAGTTACAGAGCACTAAAAGAGATTGCTGTCAGAAACAAAATGAACATTATTTCTTTTCTCATCAGTTTTGCCTTTTGTGCCCGATACATAGCAATGAATCTTCACACTTTGGCAAAATGAACAGACGGGAGAGTGAAGGAGAAAAGTTGAAAGGGGAAGCTCAAGTCTCTCTTCTCACTCCCCCTTTTTTTCATGACTCTTTCATCTTCACGTGTTGGAAACTTTTCTTTAATGAATATATATTAGTTGAATAACTTGAAATAAGCACTGCTTCAAAACATGTTTAAAAGCTTGGAGTGAAGAAATAAAAGAAAAGCCTTCTGTATCTGAGAAGAATGTACTAAATTTCAGTTAAAAGTCTATTATGGAGATGTAAAACCATTCAACTCTTGAAGGTCAAGTTTATTCTTTAGATTCATTCAGAATGCCACTTATTCAAGTGGTCTTCCTACAAGTCAATATGCTTTAAGTTATTTCTTTGAACACTCTTCTTTATGCTTTGTTCTTCCTCTAAAACCAAATCCCCAGAGTAGTTTTCCCCTCACTGTGTGGCATGAATAAACAGAAAATTTTGAAATGTGACTTTTTTTTTTCCTCTCTAAATTCTAATCTATTTTTTGCTTGCAATAATGTAAAAGCCTGATTTCCTTCTCTCTAGTTTTTTTAACCAATTTCTGTTTTCTGCTGGTGCTAAAGTGTTGTCATTCTGAAATACTGCATCAGATGAAATTTTGGCTACCAGGTAAATGCCAGGTATCTTCACCTGTCACTCAAGCCCCTCTTTGATCCTGCTCCTTTCTGGGTCCTCTAGCCCAGCTCTTGCTATTTTTTCATTCTTCTGTCACACTAGGTCTTTCCAGTCTCCTCACATTTCCATACCATTCCTTCTGCCGATGTCCATTCTTCAACCCTCTTGTATCATTAAGATTTTGATCTACTATAATATCTTCTACAAAGCCCCCCTTAATATTTCTGTGCTCAAACTCTCTGCCAAGTATGCTTCTATGGTTCTTTGCTTATTATTTCTAGTCTAGAAATTATAATATTTCTGAAATTATATAATTTCTTTTAGCCCATCTTGTAACATATTATGAATTTCAAGAGATGTGTCTGTCTACCCTGGCATCTAGTGGCTGAAACCTATTTAAATTTCAATGTTTGATGAATTATTCTTTCCTTACACTCATATGTCCCATTTTTCTTCAATTAGGACACAAGCTTCTGTGATTAAGACGCTCTGCACACACTATTATCTTAGAATCAATTATGTACTATATGTGATAAGTATCATGGCAGGTTATCTAAAAAAATGACCATCAACAGTCCCTAAGATTCCTGTACATGCATACTGCTCCTCCACATAGAGACAGCATCAATTTCCCTTCCCCATGAGTCTAAACTCCCTTGTCCTAGGACTGTTTTGACCATGTAGCTATGTCAGTTCTCTGTCTAGGCATTAGGATACCTAATGGCTTTAACTTTTGTATTCTCGGCATTGAATGGCCATGTGAAGAAGAGTGAGCTAGACTATTGAGTAATTAAGTCAGGCACAGTGGCACACACTTGTAATCCCAGAGGCTTGGGAGGAGGCAGGAGGATATCTGCAAGATCAAAGCCAGCCTCAACAACTTATTGAGGTCCTGAATAGCACAGCGAGACTATCTCAAAATAAAAAATTAAATAAATAAAAAGGGCTTGGAATATGAATAAGTGGGTAAATGGTTAAACATTGCTGGGTTCAATCCCTGGTACAAAAAAAAAAAAAAAAAAAGAAGAAGAAGAAGAAGAGAGTATCACATGATTAGACAAAGAAAGGTCCAGAAAGACCTCATTTGTTTCAATCACCCTTGTTGAGATGCCAAACATATGCATTAAGCCATTTTGGATGTTACAATGCTAGCCAAGCTCCCAAATGAATGGGTGCCAATATCACAGGAAGAGAACAGCCCAGAAAATTCTAAAAACTAATACTGTTGTTTTCAAATGGTGGTCAGCAAATGACAGTCTTTTGGGCTCCCCATTTACTTTAGGAAATAATGTTTATTGGAACATTAGAATGTCTATTCATTTGTGTATTAAGTACAATTGCTGCTGCACTACCAGGGAGAAATTGAGCAGTTATGACTTGGACCACAGGGCTTTTAAATCTTAAACTAGATATTATGTGCCTTTTTACAGGAAAAGTTCTGAATCACATTTTTAAGACTTGTTAATCAGCAGAAGAACTGAAACACCTTCTGTCAGGTTTCAGTTGATCCATGGATGGTGAAGGAGAGAAAGACATCACAGGTGATAGGAGGTAAATTCAAGATATTAACCTACAATGTTCTCAACTTAAGATGGGTCTCCCTCCCCGTAAGCCCTTTGTTAGAAGAAAACATACCAAATCCACTAACCTACCAAACATCCTAGCTCACCCACTCAGCATTCTGTAGTGTTGATTGCTTTCCAGATCTCCCCCAACCCCTTTTTGTAAATTAATGCTAGAAAAGAAAATGTTAACCAAAAGTAAGTTTAAAAACAATGTAATTATGGACATGTGATGGGATTAGAGTTGCTTTAGGCCTTATCTTCCGTCCTTGCCAATGGTATCCAAGAATGAACTGTTTAGAAGCGGGGGCAGGGAGCTCTGATGGGCTCTGGGGAACGTCCTGGCTGAGGAATAGGGCCTTTCTGTATTTAGCTTCTTTTTCTCCCTCTCAGCCTTTCCTTGTGATCCCCCAAAGGGAGCATGCATCTGTTCTCTTGAAATGAGATAGAGAATTCTTTTCTCCCAGGACACATGAATCTCTTCTTGTGAATTATGCGGTTCTTTTCACAGACATATTTTAGTTTATGTAAAGGAGGAAGCCCAACATGGAGGCAAGGACATACATTTCTGCAGTTGCAGAGAAACGGTGTGAAACCCTGACTTCACCATTTATTTGCTGTTTGGAGCTGCCAAAGGCGCTTTTAGACTCTTTGTACATCACTTTTCTGTGAAGAATGGAACAAAATGGAAATATATTTGACGCATGATAAATGCCATTTTTGTCCTTTTGAAATGAAAATGTATTGTTGTCTTATGCTTGGAGATACTCTTATTCAGCATTTAAAATAAAAACCTGGAAATATCATGGCTTACCCATAGCTGCTTAACAGTGATCACATTTGGGTCAATCTCTAAACTTGTGAAGGTGACTTTTCAGATTGATAAAAATCTTTCTAGTGTGAGGAATCACAGGTGCCTACCCTCAGGTCTATTGAGAAATTGGTCTAGGCCAGGTTTTATTTAGTATTTTCTGAATTCAGGATGCTAACAATTTTTTTCCAAGAAGTGCTTACCAAGTCTATTTCTAAGCACTTTGTGTACATTAGTTGCTTTATTCCTGATATCCCTATGGAGTCTGTGACTGTGACATAATTGTCACATAGTGGGCTGTACTTTCCTTACTGAGAATCATTACCTCATACTCACATCACTGGCTTGGGCCAATCTGTTTTCAATAGAATGAAACCATTTTCCTTTCTGGGTATTTGAAGGCATTTGAACCTAATATTATAATATTATATGATGTTGTATGCCAGAATAAAACCAAATAAATACAAGAAAGCACAACCAAACAAAACCAACCAACTTGAAAATTGTGTTTCAACACAGTCGGCTCTAACTACTAGAAGCTGGTAAAGGGTCATAAACTCTGAAAAGCCATTACTGGTAGTTTCTGAATGCACTTGCCTGACCCATGAGCAATGGGATTTCTTATATTCAACTGTGTTTAGATTTAGGGCCTTGTTCTGCACTGAGTTCTGGCTTTCATTGTCTCCATGATGTAACTCCACCGCCTTCCCTTCCTTACTTATAGCACCAGACATTGCCTCCTTAGTGTACCCCTGGTGGATTTCTTTACAAGTGTGTGCTTCCAAGTCTAAGAAGTGAGCAATTGTCTATTATTGTTTTTGGTTTATTTTTATTTTTGTTTCATTTTTAGTCTCTAGTTGTCTTCATTTGTTTCATTGAGGAAGCATTAAATAATTTGCCTGCTGATGCTATCTCCTCAGTGCAAAGCCACATTTGAACCCCAGCATCTTGTCTCCTGAATCCATACTCCTGGCATCTCTATGACCACCTGAATGTAGACAAAGATTGAACACCATGTTCTTCTGCATAGAAAAATGCCATTTTCCTGAGCACAATTTGCAATCATCTTCATAATTACATGGTTTGTTAGGAACATTCATAAAATGTTCTTAATAATCTGAAAAAATAGGAATGGGAATCATTCCCTACAATGCATATTAATAACATATGGCCCCAATCTTTTTTGTCCCCAACATGTAATGATAAATATTTAAAGACCGGTTTTATAATATGTGTATGTGTGTGCATACGCATGTGTGGATACATATGCATTTATGTGTACATACATTTATTATAAATTTGCTGATACAAAGAATGCACAGCATACAACTTATATGTATGTATATGTATTATACATATATAATATATACATATATATCAATATATATCAGATGATATATATGCATGTTATACATATATATACATTATACATATATGTGGACATATATATATTTCTCCTATTGCACATTCTGTGTATCCATTTTGTTTTCACAGGATGCATTCGATTTTTTGATCAGAACTGATACTTATAGGTTACCTATTATTCTAACATGAACATGATGGATATCATCTGATATTTTCATCCATATTAATGAATAAGTTGAATGTGGAACAATGAAAGCATGTGTTGAAATTTTATTTGCTTGTCCATGATGTGAGCAACTTCTTTCTAGAATGAGATAACAGCTTTTGAATACTGGACATTTTCTTTAATATATTAACTAAAACATATTAGACAACAATATGACCCACTTTTGAATTTAATCTATATTATCGGTATCTTCTCCATCATCTTCTAAAATCTAGATAATCAAGGAAGCAATGATTCAAACCCTGGTGTTCATTAGTTTTTGTGCTGTAATATTTTCTCCATGGCTGGATTCACCCACCAAGCAGCTGTGCTGGCAGTGGAAAGATGCAGCGTTCATAGAGCTCTTTGGTGTTCAATCCATGTTGCACTCTTAAAATACACATGTACAGCTACCCCAGGGCTAGGACTCAACTCAGTGCTGTAGCACTTGGCATGCACAAGGCTGTGGGCTTGATCCTCAGCACCTCAAGCACACACAAAAATGGTAATACTAACCACACTCTCAAGAGAATAGATAATTGTAAAATCATTGAGAAGTTACTGATTTTGTATATTCCCTTTGTTTTTATTATGACTTCACAGTTGTAAGTTCACATAATTTAAGTTTTAACATTGGTTATGTTTCACAATTCCAAAAATTTTGGAAAATTTAACAATCAGCACTCTTGAACAAGTTCAAACTGGCTCCAGAACACCACTGCATGTACATGAAGAGTTGATATACAGGAAAAATAAAATTGCTGCTGTTAGACTTTGTGCATCTCTCAGGCATTTTCAAATTATCTAAAAGAGACCAAGTATCTCCAAAATATAAATTGGATGTAAAGAATATTTTAGTATATCTAAAAAAGAACCTAGTATTTAAAAGAAACTGGTGAGCCTAGGAACCCAAAATCTGCACTGACACCAGATGGAGAGCGTTTGCACCAAGAAACTAATGATGTTAGTGTCCCGTGGACAAGGCTGTGCTTATGAGACAGGAGTATAGGGCTAAAATCTCAGCTGGAGACTGTTGAAGGAGAAGGACTGCATGCTCCTTACCCTTGAGATGAATGATAGGAGGACCTTCCCCAGCAACATCCATTGTCTAAGACAAACAGCAATGAAGGACTGAACCAGTGCAAGCAGATCTCACCACAGCTGCTTGCTGGAAAGTAACCCAGAACCTCATTGAATTCATTTCTGTGCACTGAGGGGGAGGGATCTAACAAATTTTACACACACATTTGTGTGCAAATTGGCACAGGTACAATGAAAAATTGCAGCATACTTTATAACTATGTTAATTTCTGGCCACAAAGCCTATGTATATATATACATGTATATATATGCACACACATTGAGAAAGATATATATGTATACATATACACACACACATTTTGGATATATAAATAGTATGTACATATACTGCATGTGTGTTTATATACTGCATACACTATATATAAAAATGTGTGTGTATATATATATATATAACATATGTACGTACAGTATACATACAGATGCATATACTGTTTACCCCATGGTCTTACTACTCTGTCTATAGGACAGCCACTTTTCCCTGCCACTCTACATGGCAGTCACCTTGCCCTGCGAATCAATGCAACATATAATTATAACTAATCCTGTTTTATAGACATGTTTGGTGTCTATCCTGAACCAGGTAAAGGACCCACTGACTCAGTGACATACACAGTGAAGGACAGAAGCCTCACACTCTTCTTTTTGTGTGACCGTTGAAGGAGACCAAAGGACACTTAACATTGTCATAGGTTCTCTGCATTTATTTTTCCTTTGGTTGTTAAACAAAAAAAGGTCCAGGTGGTGCTACTGCTCCCATATTATATTATATTTTTCATTTATTTAACTAATAGATTTATATTTTGGTGGTGTTGCTTGAACTTAGGGCTTAAACCATGCTATACCATGTTCTGGGACTAAGCTGCATCCCAGCCCCAGCACCCCAGCTTGGGTGAAGCTCGGTTTCTGCTACTGTTTCTAAAATGATAAAACATGCACAAATACACACTAAAAGCTACTTTTTCTCTCCACTTCAAGATTACGATTTATTTCCACAAAAAATTCTTTGTGTCTATCATTTGTGGATTCAGTCTTGCCTTTTCAAGTTCATGGAACTACAGCTTTGTGAGGAAGTATATTTTGTTCTTTTCAGCTGTCTCCTTGCTTCAGGAAATATCATTTCAGAGAGGTGAATAAATTTGATTTAAACCACAGGGCTATGCATCCACTCAACAGTGAGTCTGCTTATACAGCTCAGACACCCTGTATTTTTCTTTAAATAGTCTTTCGTCTTTGTTTTTCTTACAATAGTTCTAGATGTAGAGAAAAAATCAAGACAGTAGTTCAGAGTTTGTATGTACCATGGTACCAAGTTTTCACTGTTAGGAATCTTGCATTTCTGAAGAAATTGTTTCAATAATTGGTCCACATTAATATGTTATCTTTACTAAAGTGCAGAGCTGATTGAAATTTCTTGTTTTTAGTGAAGGTCTTTTTCTCTTCCAGCAACGCATTCAGTTCATCACATTACATCTGTTGTTCTTGTCTCCAGAGACTCCTCTTCGCTCTGGCATTTTCTAAGACCTTCCTTGTTTTTGATGACTTTGGCAATATTGGGGCATACTGGGCAGGTATTTTATGGGATGGATTCAAATTTTTGATCCAATGGAGAATCCACTTATTCAACACTGACATTTTTCCAATAAGGCCTATTGTAAGTGACCAATGTTAATGAGTAATTTGATGGATAGAACTAAAAGACCATTCCTAATTTAAAAAAATAATATGGCTTACCCTTGCAGCATCCTGTTCCAAAAATGTCCTCCTCTGTAAGAGCCTTCCAGATCACACTTGCTTTCAAGCAGAGCAACACATCAGCCTCTGCAATCTGATAGCAACCTAGCACCATTACTTTTTTTGTTTTTTAATTTCTCCCCACTAAATAACAAACTCTTTTGATGCACTTGTATTGATTAATTATTACAACAACAATATGAGATCAGTTCTTAATCTCCTTATGTTACTTAAGGAAACAAAGGCACACATTAAAACACATTGTGTACCAAGCCCTGAAGGGGACACATAGAATGGACTTGAAGAAAAGTAGCCATCATTTTAGTCCAAGAGGAGCGAATTGCATGTGCTGGGATTTGCAATGAGCAGGATCCTCATCCTGGAGATGCTTTTTGCCCATGCAAAGACCACAGAATTTTTTTGTGAGGAAAGAGGTAACAATTGAAGGGTTATAAAAAGCAGTATAACCTGCTCAGATTTATATTTTAGGATAATCACATTCTGGCAGTAGACCAAGCTGGAGTCACAAAACTGTGAGATTATCTAGGTGACAAAGGCCAACTGCATGAAGGCCCAGAAAGGGGCAGCATTTCTACCTTTGACCTATCCATCCCATCTTCTGTCTCCACAGACACTGTTATGGCTTGAAAGTATGTCCCAAAGGCTAATGTGTTGACAGCTTGGTCCCCACTGTGGCAGTATTTAGACATGAGGCTTTTAGCAAGTGATTGGATGATGAGGGCTCTGATCTCATCAGTGCATTACAATTTTGGTGGCATTATTGGAAGGCGATGAAAATCACAGGACGTGGGACCTCGTTGAAGGAGTACATCCTAGATGGTGTATTCTTGGGGGCTATGTCTTGTCCTGGGTCCCTTCCTTGCTCTTCTTCTCTGCTTACTGGAGGTGGATTATGAACTGAGATACTTTCCTCTGCCATACTCTTCTGTCCTGATATTCTGCTTCATTTCAGACCAAAAGTAGCAGAGCCAAATGACATGGATTGATACCACTGATATCATAAGCCAAAATATTACTTTTCATTCTTTAGATTATTCATGTTAGATTATTTGGTCAAAGCAGTGAAAAACTGACTAACATAGTCACTCTTGGAACTACAACTGGAAAATGCATAACTTTTTGTACTCCTAAGGGAAGGAAAAATATATGCATGTATTGCAGATTCATAAATTAATGTAGAATATATGCATATATTTAGATTTTTCCTTTTTTTGCAGTTTTGAGGATTGAACCCAGGAGTACCTTATACTGAGTTATAGCCCAATCTCATTTTATTTTTTATTTTGAGACAGGGTCTCACAAAGTTGCCAAGGTTTCCCTTGAACTTGGAATCTTCTTTCCTTAGTCTTCTGAGTTACTGGGATTGCAGGGGCACACCACTACAACCAGTTTACATATAGGTGTTTTTGCTGTTTCTATGTATAAATGTAGCAATCCATCAAAAATTAGTTGACTGAGATGAGATAGTAAACTTTCTTTCATCAATTTTGATAAGCCATACATTGAACATTTCTGTTTTTTCTTCATTTCAAATCGAATCTGAATCTGAGCCACTATGCCAAGAAATGCAGTCTTGGTGACTATTGGCTAATCCTTCCTGGGCATGAGGAATCAGGAAGATTTATACATATCTTTCAATGGAGGAAGGGTTTCTAAACTTCTATCAATCTTGGTCACTACTAACACTCTAATTGCTCAGGTGAATTCTTCCATTACTAACTCCTGAGAGACGTAGAAAGTCCTTATTTCTGTAAGAAACTCTGGTGTGTGGGATCCAGCTCTCCTACACTTCCAGGACTTTCCATCTCCCAGAGCATCATTAAGTCTGCCTGAGAGACCCACTTTATCGATTTCCCTTGAAGGGGCATCTCTCTTTTCTTCACTGTTTCTTCTTCTGCTCTTCTCAAAAAGAGAAAAATCAAGAAGGAGGTTGTCTTAAGCAGCTTGTACATTCTTCCCTGAAATGCTAATCATCCCCACAACTGGAAGACAGGACCCTGTTTACCTGCTTAGAATAGGGAAGGAGAAAAATAGAATTTATTTCTCAGTAAATTATCCTGGCATCATAGATACATCCTCTTTCATTCTTGTATGTTTTGGATGCAGTCTCTGTCCACAGGTTGATGGAGTGGCTCAGCTTAATAATTGAAGCAGTATTGGAAGGCTCTCTGCAGCCTTGTGCTGCCTTCCTCCTACCCTACTCACATAATCTATCCTCTAGAACATTGGCCAGAGTGACACAGGATATTTGAAATTGGGCTAGGTCAACTTTAGCATCATACTGTCACAGAAGATTGGGGAGCTAAAGCTCCAAACCTTGGTTCTTCGATTTTGACAAAAGAAAATTTAAAGTCCGACACCAAAGTCAAGCAAGAGAATTGTATTATGAGTGAAAGTAAAGAAGGCTCAAGGAAAGAACCTTTTCAAGAGGGTCAGTGAGTCATCTCTGAGCAGAACAACAAAGGAAACAGCGCTGCTTCCAAGTTTATTGCTTTGGTGTTCATCAGGAGATCTGGGTTCCACCTTCTGCAGGCAGATGTTCAACTCCTCTTTCAAATCAGGCGGGGGAGTTTTTCACCCTTGTTTTTTCTTCATTTCAAATTGGTTCATCTCAGAACCATCAAGGGGACCATCTGTTTTAAGGGGGACTTCACCAGCAAGTCAATCCTATGTAATGAGCATTCTGGGGTCAATGACCGTTCAACCTTTATCTTTGTATGTCTATGCTATTAATGAAATTTCCCTTTTGAAATCCATTGAGAATCCTCTGGCCATAAATCCTGACTTTACAATGACCTTAGTGAACCCCACCAGGAGTTAGCCCCATTGATCTTTCCCTTTTTGATCTGTTTCTTAATTGACTCTCTTTGATTCTATCTGTTCATTGTCAGGGTTAGTTCACCTATTGTTGTTCTACAAGTGACTTGTTTGCTCATTAAAGGTAATTCAAAGACACCCCGTAACTCTGCTACATTATTGGATCATGTTTCACTGCCAGTGGGCAGGCTGTGCCACGAAATGGGGTTCCTCAGACTGTCAGAGGCTGCCCTGGATGGACCAATGACCCACCGTGGCTCACGCCCCAATATCTCCTTTGTGGCATGTCTCACTGTGTTTAATATTGACCAGGCATATCCTTAGCAGACCTCAAAGTAGGTTGTTTGCATAATCACATATGTCACGATGAAATCCATCATTCTGTGTAACTAAAATGCACTTATAAAATACATACAGTGAATGCTCATATACTTATTACTTCAGTTTTACAATAATGTCAATAATATTTTGTTCTACATGATTTATCACATATTTATACATATACTGATGCTATTGTTTTTTCTTAGCCTTCTCTAGCCATTCCTAGTACAATCCTTCAGCTTCTTCATAAACTTTTTTTTCTCAACACCCACCAAGACTTTAATCCATTCAGAACTAGTGGCGGGGGGAACAACAACAATGCAACTAATTTTTTCTCAAAATGAGAATCTTTATCCTAAAAATACAAATTTGAGGAGTCAACGCAATTTGTCATAAAAATTACATTTTGCTTAAATGCTCCTCTTCTGCAAATCATATAGAATTCAGAACTATGTCTTTCTGTGAACTTTCAGTGCTTCCCCCCTACCTTTCTTTTTTTTTCCTGGCCATGTTGGGGATCAAGCCCAGGGCCTTGCACATGCCAGACAAGCACTGTATCACTGAACCACATCCCCAGTCCAGCCTCAGTCCCTCCTTTTGCTAGTGTGAGTTTTCACAAGTAACAAGGGACTTGAATGCCACCCTTGACTTTGTGTGTACTCCAAGAGCTAAAATAATCGCTTAGGGATGTGGATTTTTTTTTTAAGACTTTGTGAGTGAGAAGTTATCTCCTTTAGTGCCTTATTTTATGTCCCTGAATTTAATAGTGCCAATTCCATGGCCGTTGAATTTACCTGCTTTATTTGCTCTAAAGAGAAAGTTCAGCAGAATTTCAGAAGGAGCTGCAGAATTGCATGTCAAGCAATGTCTACCCTATATCAATTCTGCACAGCCCTGGGAAAAGAGAATTGAAACGAAATTTCCCATTATGTAAAAGCAGCTATTAAGGAGATACAACTGAATTTAAGATGATTGGCAAAGGAGTGGGATATAGTGGTGAAGGGAGCTGGGGGCACAGTTAAAGGATTTATTTGCCCTTTCCCCCTCATTCACTCCTCTTGATTTTGCCATTTGCTTCATAGGCTATCACAAAGCACTATTTTAAAACCAATTTGAATTTTTGGAACATTAACATCTGATATGCTTATTTCAACACATGAACATGAACAGATGTTTACATTATAATGTTAAATGTGCCAGCTGTTCTCATGTCAGAATAGGCATCTATGCATTTTATTTAAAAGCGAAACAAAGCTTTTAATCCTGTTTGCTCACAACTCGCCTTCTTTCTCTTTTCCCTTGCTTCCTCCTCCCTCCTTCCTTCCATCTCTTCCTACCTTCTTTCCTTCCCTTTTTTTTTTTGAAAGAATTAAAGTTTCTGGGAACATTTTTGCTGTATCTAAATGTATCATAGGGGGTTGGTGCCTGATAGCATCAACCAAGTTAGTGAATGACACACTCTTATCCTTGTGCCCAGGACAACGTGGAGTTTACAAAATTCATATCAGATTCAGTTTAATATTTTTTTTATGTTTCCATCTACAGCTGTAAAAAATTGGTAACATCCCTACTGGCAAATGTCCATGAATTCATGAGTTCTGATAGCTGTCAATGTTTGGATAGCATTGCCTATAAACCTTTTTTTTTTCTCCTTTTGTGGTGCCTAAAACAGTAGACCAAATATTTCCCCTATTCACTTTTTTTTTTAAATTTCTGTATTCCTTATTAAGATCACAATGTAAGGGATTTAATTCTCCACCCATGATTGCACTGGAGATAATTTGATCTACATAGATATAACTGGTGGTAACCTCTAACCTTCTTCCTTGTTGCAAATACAGGGATCCCCAGAGGGCTCTCTGAGGTACTTTCCTACCTAAACAGGTCGATTAACCTTGAAAAGATCACTAGTGCTTAAATGGAGATTATTTTTTTTTCTTTTTCCTGATTTCTTCACAATAAATTTTAAAATCATAATGAAGTGTTTGGACATAAAGTGTGAAACTCATTATATCTTTATTCTGGGAACATGCCAGGTCCTATATCTGTTTTCCCAAGCCTTCATTGAGAGAAACAAATGAGTAACATGCAGTCCTTAGTTTATGCAGAATGTGCTATATCATGGACAAGTGGTTGTAAAATGATGTTAATGGATAGGACAGGGTATCTCTGATATGTTTAATGTTCTACTGATCCATTTTAAATGTTTGTGTGCAAACATAAAAACAATTTGGAAAGGAAAATATCAGAATGTTTACAGTTATCTTTTTATTTCAGTGTTCTTTGCAGTGGCCTACAAATCCCTGCATAATCTCATTGCTTCTGTGCTCTCTCCCCTCCCAACTCCTACCTCTCTTCCTTTCCCTGTTAAACTTGCATGCTTTCTATTCCTTCAGCCCTATACTCAGCATCTCTGTAAAAGCTGGTTCATGCTTTATCCCCTTTCCTGCAAAGAGCTGCCTGCTTAGTGCATCCCACATCTCCTTCATGTTTGATTCAAAATCCACTTTTTCTAGGAGGTCTGTTCTCATGGAGAGCGTCATGTTGAGTAACACCCTACCTCATCCTTGCCCTTACCCCATCTCTCTCAAAGCTTTCTACTTCTGATTTCATTTTCCTCAGCACTTTTCCCTTCACCATGTACCAAAGAAGCGTATATTGTGATACACATATTTATACCTGTAGTTTCACATATACAGTTGGCTGTCTTTATCTAAAGTTTTCACATTCTTGGACTCAGCCAACTTTGGATTCAAAATATTCAAAAATAAAAAGCTACGTATGTACTGATCATGTATGAACATTTTTCTTCTCATTACTCTAAAAAACACAGTATAACAACTATTTATACAGCATAAGCATTGTGTTAAGTATTATAATTTAGCTAAAGATGGATTGAAGTATAAGAGGGGGCTGGAGCGGTGACTCAGTAGTTTCAGCGCTTTCCTGGCATGCATGAATGCACAGGTTCAAACTCCAGCACCATGTACACCCAACAAGTGTCTGACCAATGAAAAACACATGAAGAACCAAATGAAGTTGATGCTGTCTTTCTCTTTCTCTCTCCCTCCCTCCCTCCCTCTCTCTTAAAAAAATAAAAACAAAGTATAAGACAGGACATGCATATTTCATATGTGAACACCATGCCATTTTGTGTAAAGGAATTGAGTATAGGTGGATTTTCATGTTCCAGCAAAGTACTCTCTGAGTAAACATCTAGAATATATGTATTGTATTTTAGTGCATAATCCTGACCATTATATTAATATACATTTAGAAGTATTCAGTGCATTCTAACCTTGCACCAGAGTTAGTAACAAATGATTTTAAGTAATACTGGCACAAGTATAAAATAAAACTTCATGTAATGATCCTACCTCACTTTTTTGCAAGAAAAAATATTGGTATAAAATATGTAATGATTACGCTGTGTCACTGTAGAGTGCTGATTTTTCATAGCAGCTCAATTTACAATAGCTAAATTATGGAAACAACCCAGATGCCCCTCACTGGATGAATGGATCCAAAAACTGTGGTACATATATACCATGGAGTTTTACTCAGTAATTAGAAACAATGATATTACAGCCTTTGGAGGTAAATGGATGGCGATGGAAGAAATCATGCTGAGTAAAATCAGCTTAACCCAGAAAACCAAGGGTCAAATGTCTTCACTCATCTGTGGAGGCTGGAACTAGACCCTGGCCATTGAGAAAGAGGTCTAGTATCATGTTTTAAATCCGGATAAGGTGTAATGTTATACAACCTAAGGCATTTGTAAAGATGTATTGGGAAGGAGGGGAGGAATAAGGGTTAGTAATGGGGGGGCTTTTGGGGGTAAATCTAATTTTCAGAATATATATATATTATTTCATTAGAAGCTTGTTCGATTGTTCAACAAATACATTTCTGAATTTAAAAAAGTGATGATTATATGGTGAATTGTGATGGACATTTATGTGTATGTATATATATGTGTGTGTGTGTTTATGTATTGAGAGGCGGGGAAGGAAGGTAGAGAGATGCAGGTAATGGTCGGAGTAATTTCTGAGGTGATTTTGCCCTTCTTGAATATTTCAGAGCGTGCTTACACAAATTAAATGGTTATGATATCACTAGATAATATAATCTTGTGGAATCACTGTCATGTATGAGGTCCTTTTTGACAAAAGTATTATTATGTGGCATGTCACTGTATATGGTTACGTATTATATAATACACACACACATATATTATGGATTGTAGTGTGTGTGTGTGAGTGTGTATGTGTGTGTGTCTAATTCTACTTTTTGGAATGTGAATTTCATGAGAGTATCTACCGTTTGCTCTATTTAAATCTAGAAATGTAATCCCTTGCTTGGAATAGCATCTGCAGGCATTCTCAAAATACAAGTTGCGTGAATGAGGGTTGCCATGATGGATGATTTATAATAAGAATGGAGTGATGCAATTCAATAAAACAAATGCTTGTTTAAAACTAGAGAGGATGTGAGTAGCATAAAAATCTGAGCTAAAGTTTAAGATGCTCACATACTAGAAACTGACTGGTTTTGTAATTAAGAAGCAAATCAGTGAATCCTGTTTACTACCCTGCCTCTTTTTGTAAGGGTTAGTCTGAGAATCCCAGTGGACTTCTGCTGTGAATTTCTCCTTCCAGGCCTCTGATCCTAGGGAAAATCAGACAGATGATTGCATGCCAGGTGCTTGGATAAAGAAACAATAATGAGTGATTGTAGGTTTGATTTTGAAGTGAGAGGATGATGAAGTAGCAGCTCCGATTCTAGGTTACTGTTCCACCTCCTCTGAGATTAGTCACTGATAGCAAAGTGCGTTGTCAAAAAGCAAGTGCTCTCTTACCCAATGTTAGAAAAAACCAGTTTGTATGGCTTGGTAATGTCCATCAATTTGGAAAGAAAGGAAAAAATAGAATTTAAGTTTCTCAGTCACTGCCAAAACACAATGCTAGTGACTAATTTCAGAAGAATTTTTTTGGGGGGGAAATTACATTGCTATGACAATTTTCTAATATGCAAATATTATTGCAAAGCATTGTTGGTCCTTTCCTTCTTTGTCATGAATTCTGTGGCCCTTAAAATATCCTGAGATAGAAGAAATCTGCATTCATTGGCATGAAGAGAGGGGGTTATAGTCTCTGGTCAGTGGTGATGCCCATAGGTGACCTGACATGTGGAGGGAGGAGTGCCCCTGTTAAAGAAAGGACTTGGATTTCTCCAAGAATGTCCAAGAAAAATGGAAACAAAGTCATCTTTGATATGAGCAACTGCCACTTTCTCAAGTAAATTGGAAGAAAAGTACTCTAGAATGTATAACACATTTCTTAAGCTGTAGTTATAGTACCGTCTGAATAAATTCAGAGAAAAATATAAATCAAGTTTGAAGGAAAAATTCCTCAGTTCTCTCCAGTTATTTTCTCATAGCCATCTCTTAACCATTTAGGGGATTGGTAACCAAAGTAAAGTAATACCATTTATGCTATGGTCAGGAATTGCCAGCATAGTCGGGGGTGTGGAGTAGTCACAAAGATGGGAGCTCTGGATTCCAGGGCCCATTCTACCGTGGCTCCACCCATGATAATGAGCAAATGTAACACCTCTTTATTTCATTTTCTATTTCTATGAAATTCGCATCTCTTCATTTAGCATTAAAAAATTCTTGAAGAGAACTGCTACAGTTTAAGTGACCCCTAAAGATCCCTATGTTGAGGACTTGACCTCCAGCCTGGTGCTGTTGGGTGGGAATGGAAACTGAGTTGTGTGACCGAGTGGGAGGTCTTCAGGTCGATGGGACATATCTTCAGGGGTATTGAAGGAGCTCTTTTGCTTTCTAGTCATGAAATATGCAGCTGTTTCTGCCACATGCCTCCCTATAGACCCAAAGCAACAGCACAGACCAACCAATCACAGACTTAACCTCTAACACTGTGAGCCAAACTAAACCATTTCTCTTTGTAATTTGATTTTTTAGATATTTATTATAGTGACAGAAAGCTTACTAACACAAGAACATGCAGGATTCCATAAAATTATTATTCCAATTTAGATATAGTTTTCCCCTTTTTTGTTATTGTCATTTTCTTTCTTTTCTTTTTTTTAAGGAGGGAGAAAGAGGAAAAGAAAATCAATTTTATTTAGTTTTTTCATGTGGCCTTTGTTGCTCCAACCCTTTGTTGTGTATGTGGTGCCAGGGTTTGAACTCATGTCCTTGCACATGCCAAGCAAGTGCCCTAACCAGTGAGCCAGTGCTCCAGGCACTATTGTTGTTTTCCCGATATGGATTCTCACTATGCTGCCCAGGCTAGCCTTGAACGCCTGGGCTCTAGAGACCTCTTGTCTCAGCCTCACCAGTAGCTGGAACTACCAGCACATACCATTCGCTGGCTTCAATTCAATCTAGATATCTTAAAGTATAAGGAAGGATAAAGTATAAGTAAGGATACTTTTTTTGTATATTGTATATTGTGTTTTACATATTATAATGCCAGCAGGATAAAATTCAACATTAATACTATGTCAATAATATAAATAGAAGTTGTTCAAGTGTGCAATAGAGAATTAATATGTCAAGTAACTAGTTGGACTCAGATGTTGTTTGGTGTTGATGGTTGTTTTCTAGAGTATCTCCAATTCAGATTGTTATGTTAAGTTTGTAATTAATAAATGGAAAGATCAATTGGACTTTTTCTTTTACAGTTATTATTGAGTGAACTTGACTTTAACTAAAATAATGAAGAAACTGCGATGTTGCTCTCAGCAGAAATAGCCAGCACAAAATGGATGTTAAATTATACTACTATTTATTATTATGATACGCACTGCCATTTGTACTTCCTTTCCAGGACTTTGTTTCCCTGAATATTATAGCGTAAGAATGCTGCAAACAGGTTCCTTGCTACCACTTGATCTTTAAGCACGAGAGGGACTCTTTGTTTATGGTGACAGTGGATGTCCACACCAACACTTAGTGATCATGATCCATTGACGTCATTTGATGACTTTTCTAAGCCATAATTGGTCAGCAGATGACAACTGTGTCAATTCAGCAATTATTTATGTGATTACAGAGAAGTTTCAGAAATAATTTTTCTCCTCTGCACCCTGGGCAAGAGGCTCAGCTGGTGGAGTTCTTCTCTGCTTGCCAACTCACCACGGACTTTGCTCAGTTGGACAGCATACCGAGGAGTCTCTGTTGGGCAAAACTGTGAAGTGGGCAGTATCTAGCCTCATTTTTATTTTTTCTGCCTCAGGCGCTTCTAAGAATATCAAGATTCTTTGGGCAATCTCTACTGAAATCAGAGCTCTCATTCACACTGAGATGTAAGTAAGAAGGATCAACTTGGCAAAGCCCTGCCAACTTCCTGGGGAGGGGGTGTGTGGGTTCAGTTTAAAAAGGATCAGAAATGAAATGATCTGCAGAGGCCAAGAAGGTAACATAACGGCAGACATTATTTCTACAAAGACCTATTTTGTATAAAAAATAAATATACAGGAAAATGTTTGCCTTTTTCAAAGATCTCATATTACATTTTTCACAAAGGTGAAAATGTGACTCTCATGTAAGTAGAGAATGAACACACATCCAAAATTTGTTACTCATTAATGAGAGAACCAGAAGGATGCTAAAGTTTGTTCAAAGAACATTTGAGGAATAGAGAATTATATAGTTTGGAAAGCATATTGCATTTAGTTCACTGAGTTCTAATACCTTAATAAATTACTCCCCAAAACACATACAAATGAATCAAAAATTGGTTAATGTCATATAAGACAATAAAACATAACTTTTCCACTTAGGAATAATTTTTACCTTTTCTGAATAAAGACAGGTCAACATGTATTGTGTTCCTAACCAGTGGTATTGAAAGTAAATCCCTTAATGAAATAATTCCCTAGATAATTCAGTAATCTAGAGAATTAATTAAATATTAGATATACCTAATAAGTAATGCTTCAATGTGACATTGAAAGAGTTTTTGTTATCTTTGTCTTATTCCAAGATTCAGAATACTTTTCTTAAGAATGTTTTTGTCTTCTATTTTTTCTAAAATGTACCCTGGATTTCATTGTTTTTATTCCAATTTTGATAGACCTCAGTGTATAAGAAACAATCATTTTCTTTTTACTTCTTCCATAATTTTTTAAAAGGTCACATTTTTTGCAATCTATGGTGAATGGATAGACAGTGATTATTGCTAGGGAAGCCCAAGTCCATCCTTCACCACAACATGAGAATGTGGTCCTGGTGTTGCTAGATCTTCCGATTTTCCAAGAAGTCCCCAAATCCAGACTTGTAGGTTCAAGTTATTGATTTTTAAAAGTTGGAAAATTAATTCAAAAAGTTAAAAATTCAGTAGAGAGCAGCAATTTCAGGCTACCTCTGGTTAGCCTGAAATCTTGCAACTTCTTCCTTATGTTAAATAGAACAATCTCTGGTGGGGAGAGTCTAAGTTTGTCAGATGTTTTGTACACAACCCATGATAGAAAATCAATGGAGTTTTCCCCATATAAATTTAGATCTTTGAGTCTGGAATGTTTAAGTCTTCTCATTCCAAGAACAGGTCTAACATTCGTATTCTGTGTGCCCGCCTGTCCATTCATCCACCTGTCCATGTGGATAGGTGCGAAGTGCTGGGCTAAACTATGAAGATCAATGAGATTTGATCTCTCTATGACACTTTATAGCCAGATTTTCTAATGTGCACGTTTTTTATCCCCAGCTGGCTCCTTAATGCAATGCAGACTGTCTTCCCACTTCAAAATATTTCTGAGTTGCTCTTAGCATTGCAATTTTGGACCAACTCATTGTTAAATACAGGAAACATTTCTTAGTCTTTATGCAGACTTATTTCCTGTGACATTTAAATCTATTCTGAAATATTTAAAAATCTCTCTTCTGTTATCCAGAAAGTATTCTTTACTGCTTTTCTTTTTAACCTTTCCTGCCCATTATACTCTCAGTAGATTTTTCTTTATCCATATTCCAAGTCCACTGATTTTATCATCTCTTTGTGCCCTATTCTTCCTTCTCAAAAACTCATTAGAGTGAGGGTCACCAACAAATGCCTCTCCATCTCTCCTAGTCCCTTATATCCAAATGGTCACTGGGCCCTTTATAGTCTATATTCTTATTATTCTCAAAATGATCCTCTTTAGCCAGTCTCTGTTTTGATTCAGACTCTTCCTACTTTGTAACAACTGTAACAGTCAAGATGATCTAGGCCACAAGGGACAGACAGCAATGCAAAAATAGCTTGAAGAATAAGAACATTTATTATCTCATTAACAAAGAGTTTTATATTTGGACAATTCCAGATCATTGAATTCAGCATCTCCTCAGGGACAAGCTATTTTCCATTTTCCACTTTTTTTCTCAAAGGTCACCCTCATAATTGCCAGATATATGTAGAAGTTGTGACTCTCAACACAAAGAATACTATGCATTAGTAAAGCATTTCATCTCTACTTTTTTTAGAACCTGTCCTGATATTGTTTTATAGCTTATTAGGCAGAACTGTATAATATGTCCTTTTCTAAAACCATTGCTACAAATGAAGTTGGAACACACTGACCAACTTAGACCAGTTACAGTTTGCTTTTCTTCTGGAACTCACCTCTCTTAAAATTCATATATAGTAAATTATAAATCAAATAATCAAATAATGGAAGTAGTAGTAATAGTTGTAATAATGATACTAAAATGAATATGTCCAGTGCTGTTCTAAGTTGTATTACCTTACTTAATACTCTTAACAACAATATTAGGGACATTGTGTTATTATCCTGGTTTTACAGAAGTGAAGACTAAAGCTTAGAATGGCTAAGGATTTTGGATAAGAAAAAATGATTTCTACACAAGCTTCCTGATTCCAGAGTTCTGATCTTATGTGCTATGTCCTACCAAATATGGGTTTTAGTGGCATAAGAGAAGGATGTGTGGAGAGAGTACTGCAGGACAGTGCTTGAGTACATTGAAGCAGCTATAACAAGTTTTCATAAACCAGGTGGCCTGTGGACAACAGAAATTTATTTTTCATAATTTGGGGAACTGAGATGTCCAAGGTTAAGGTAGATTTGGTCTAACAAGGGCTTGCTTTCTGGTTCATGGATGCCACCTTCTTGCTGTTACTTTATGTAGTGAGAGGGACGAGGGGATCTTTCTAGGCTCTTTTATAAGGGTACTAATTTCATTCATGAAAACAAAGCCTTCAAAACTTAATCACATCCAAAATGTTCTACCTCCTAAAACCATAACTTCAAGAGTTTGAATGACAGCTTATAATTGTTTTGGATGGGGAGGGACAAAAGCATTCTAAGCAGATCGTTATTCTGCAAAGTGCCCATGGCATTTCTCTTACTAGGACAACCTAATAATGTCTTCAGTATCTCTTCATGCTTCACATCTTACCTCCCTCTTCATAATGCCACCAGAAGTCCCTTTGAGATTATTATAAAGCAAATCATGTTGATTGTAATCTGGTATAAATCAGTCAAGTCCTCATGTCACTGTTACGGGAAATCCCAACTTCTGTATCAGGGAACTCATTCTTCTTTGACACATATTTTCTTTCTTTTTATTTACTTCTTTATTTGGCCAGGAATGTCCTTTGTCTCTTCTTTTCCTGCTTATCCTATTACTTCCTCTAGTTTTTTTTCTCTGATATTATGCTGATCTTGATGAGCTTCATTTGTTTCTTGAGTGTCCTGTGCCTTGTGACATATTTTATTTTCCTTCAAAATGTCCCTTAGTTTCAGGACAGTATAAGTTCCTTAAGGGCAGTTATTGTGTGTAATTCACCTCTATACTCATAGAGCATCTTGGTATAAATACTTATGTACACTTTTACTGAAAGGAAAAAATTATATATATATGGAAATTAAATTATATATAAATTATATATAATATATATATATATGGAAATTAGTGAGGTAAATAAAGCCTTTGAAACTGGATATTTATGTAATAGGAAACATAACATTTATAGAGTTGACTCAAAAACAGACCCCATCATAGACAAATGGAATTTCCTAATTTAATCTCTACTAATATGTGTCTGTTTTCTTTGACTTACAGTCAGCAAACTCATTAATAGTTCATGAAATACAAGGACTTTTCCTAGAATGGTAGAGGCACAGACAGAATTATTCCTTGCTTTATATAATTACCTTTAATTAACCACACACATATATAAGGTGCATGAGACATAGAAATTAAAGAGAAAATGAAACCCAAAAGCATTTTTGTTGTGTCTCTAGCTAAAGGGACAGAGAAATAAAATGGGTAAGGTAGTGAGCTATGATGCATTTGACAAAGAGTCTATAATCCACCTGGGAATGAGTGGGGGCTACCAGAGAAACCAGGTAGTTGAAGAAATGTGTCTGTGAGTGAGCTGTGAATGAGGGTGTTCTGGGAAGAGGAGGTGAGTGTGTTGGAACTGCTTCCCTTTAATTCTCCATTTATAGCTCCTATACTCCCTTTGATGACCTGAGGCCTACACAGATCAACAATGCAGCTCCAATTATTTTTGTTTTCCCATAGTTAATTTCATGCTGTGTTTGGGTACTGACTGCTGACACATCCTCACTTAACAAATGACCCCTACAGATTTCATGCAGTCTTCTGATTTTGGCACAGGGTGCTTCTGGGCCTCATTTTCCAAAGGGCATTTGTTGAGACTGTTGTGGTTACCTTGATACTTGGTTCTTGTGGCAGGTACATACAGATTGCATGAGGTTTGAGGTTCAAGGTATACAGAAATCATGGAATCATGAATTTAAATTATGGAATTTAAATCATGGAATTTAAATTCATGAGCTTACTAGGCAGACAATGGGCTGCTCCAACTACGTGAATGGCCAATGGGAAGAAAATGCTTGGGCCAGAGAGCACCTGTATGTAGCTCACCTCTTCTTTCATTGAGATTGGGTTCTTATTAGGTTGTGATATTATTCTCCATGGAGAAAGGGGGACCCACTTTTCATTATCTCTGGATTAAATTTTGAAATGACAATCATGGTAATAATGTGACATACTTTTGTTGTTATCTTTGAATAAGGTTAAACCTGTGAGTAACTGCAAAATTTATTGAATTATTTTTTTGGTTTAAGTAATTTGTACCTCATATATAAAAGTTATAGATTCTAGAAGCAATCTTTTGCTCTTTCAGGTTTAGCTAAAAATACTAAAATACTTATAAGTCTAAAACATTTGAATTATCATACTTAGTATACATTTGAATAAAGTGGGCCTCCCCAAATCTAAACACCTTTAACTGTTTCAGTATGCAGTGATTTATTCATCGGGTAGAACCCATTTCCTTTGAAACAGAGAAAATCTGAGGATAAGCATAAATGCCATGTAATACCACTGATAATTGGCACAATTCATTCCCCAGTTTTCAAATGCGAGAGGAAGAAGCAATGTTTCAAATCTAGAGATCTATTTCATTGAGTGTCCTGGTGGGCTTTAAGTGAGTTCCCTCCTCAGGCATGGTGATATTCAAAAACAAAACATTGCTTTCGATCTATAACCCAGGAATTGTTATTGGTATTTACGTAAAGGTAGTGTGTCTTCAAGTAATGTCACAGTAGCTGCCCATTTAGGGAATCTGGAGTACAATACTACTGTGAGTTTAAAAAGTAGTCTTCGTTTATATTGTGCTGCTATAATAGAGTACCTGAAAATGAATTCTAAAGGGAAATGTATTTACTTGAAGTTCTAGAAGCTGTGAAGACCAAGAGTAAGACACTGAAATCTGGTGAGGGCCTTCTAATTGCAGTATCTCGTTGGAAGGGCAAGATTGCTTATGTATATGTGAGAGATTGAGCTGGAGGGATGCAGCTTACTCATAAACAAATCCACCCTTGAAATAATGACAGTAATTCATTTGTGAGAGCTAAGCCCTGATCACCTCTTAAAAGGTCCTGCCTCTCAACATTGTTGCATTGGGAATTAAGTATCCGACACATGTACTTTGAGGGACACATGCAAAGCATAGCAAAATATGGATTATATAATAATAATATAATGCATGATGTGTAAATTACATATTATACTTTATATTATAAATTATATAATATTAATGTGTGTGAATGAATATATTTATAAGGATTACCTATCTATTGAATATGTAATCTATATTTTACTAGGATCACTTACTGATACAGATAAGCAGAGATTTTAATGTTCCAAAACAACCAAGAATCCATAATGCAGATACAATATAGAAAAACCTCTGGTCTGTGAAGAGAGATTTGCAAAGGCATTGTTCTTGACTTAACAGAAAATCCCTCATTGACCTTTTAAGCAAGACTCCAGAAATTTTGTTAATTAACTTTTAAGATAAATTAGAAAATACTGTTTCACATAGGGGACAAGAGGAGACAGGGCTACTAGAAATAAGAAAAAGACAGTGTAACATTTTAGTAAGAGGCAAAAACACTGCTTTGTTAGGGAGTCTGGAAATGCAGTGTGTTTAGTTGTTGGTAGGATACGTGGTGGAGAAGAACTTGGTGGGCTTTTATGGAGGAGGCCATCTGAGTTCTGAGTCCTATACTTCTACCACTCTAGCACTTTTTATGTATCAGGCATTGATCTCATGTAAGATGCAAAAATAAGTCAGGCATGAAGCATGGTTCACCTGATATTTAAATTCTGTAACATAGAAAACACATTTTTCAGTGGAAATAAGAAATCAATATAGCAATATTTTGAATATAAGATATGTGTAGGTCTCTCACATAATGATAATGGGTTATTTTGGCTTAGATTTTTTTCTTTCTCATATACTGCTCTTCTCAGGAATCTGAAATTATCTTCATGATCCTGGATGAACTGACACCATGTTCCAAATAGGGTGCCATACAGAATGAAGGAGGTTATTTTTTTTCCTTTAAGGAAAACATACCCCCTTCATGTTTATGTTTACTGAACAGATTTCAGCTGCATGGCTTTTCCTTGAAGCAAAGATAACTTGGGAATGTAGGCTTTAGGTAGGTGCCATACTCTTCTAAAAATTTCACTGCAATAAAAAGGAAGAGAATAAATATGGGGGACAAAGATGGACACATGACTAAATAAGCAGGCATAAAAAGCAAAGACTTTCTATTGAAGAATACCATAACCTATCAATAGTATTAGTTTATAACTCATCTAAGGCCATTCCTCCTGACATAGATGTTTATAAGTCAGGATGTGAATGTGCTTTTAAGACCAGTTATCCTTTGATTTAGTTCCGTTTTTCATTTTTCAACTTCTTAAAGGCTACACTGAAAAAAATCAAACATTTACAATCTTCCATTAATTATCCCTTTTATTCCCTTCTAAATTGATAGTCCTGTATTTGAAAATTCATACATTCCTGCCAAACCCCCCTTAGGATCACTTCCAAAATAAAACTGATTTTAATTTAAAAAAAGAAAACAGTAAAAACAACAACAAAAATGTAATATCTCTAGATACTTAAATAAATCCTGGCATATATAGTTTTTGCTCACAGTAATGACTCTGAATGTCTAAGGCTGTCTTCTATTTAAGAAAGCCTGAGGCAGTTCAAAACTTCCTATCAGAATATATTATTATCATCATTTTTCTTAAAAATGCATGATGAAAAAAATCCACATTTACTATTTGGAAAGTCACTTATACAAAGCCACTGTGTGTGAAATCGTTGGATAAAGCAGATATAGCTATAGCACTAGTCGATGCTATCTCCTATGTGATACCTGAAAAACTAAATATCCTTAATAGAACATCATCGTATCAATGTGTTTCAGTTTTAATCACATTAGACAGGAAACAACTTAAGGACAGTGAAAAATTTTTTATCTAGGTTTTCTCTATATTTAAACAGCAATCAAATATCTACTGAGTGTAAAGAATTATTCGGGATTCTGGTAATGCCTACATGAATGGAAAATGAAAACATGCACACATTTTTTAGAATAGGCAACTATGAGATTTATATTAAATAGATGTTGATTAAGTGATAATTTTTTCTGGCATGGCACATATTTAAGATGAGTAGAAAGGAAATTAGGTTGTTGGCTTCTTCATCATGTCCAACAACCTGTGGATAAATGTCCCCTTCTTGGGAAATCAGTTTCCTCTAAAATAGTGCTGGCCTGGCAACAAGTCTGCAGCACTCATTGCCAGTGCTCCTTTGCCTAATCCCTTCCTGTTACTCATAATCACCCCCTGCCTTAATATCCTGGGTGCTTATCCTCTTGAACACAGTTTTTAATCTCTCGGTGATCATCCCCCACACTTTATTTTCATTTGGCCAACCTCCCGCTATGTAATTATTTTAATCAGGAGCACCATCTCCTTTAACCACGACTGCAAATGATGCCATTTCCAGAGTAGGTTAGAAAATTAAAATGGTTACAATCCAATTTGATTTGCTTTGTGATGGTGTTTCAAGGGATGGAGGAGAGGGGAGTGCCCGCTGAGAGATGCCATAATGGAGATCGGAGGCTGCACACCGCCACATTGGCATAATTTCTGCCCTATGAAAGGTTTTTATTTTAGAATGAGATTGTGGGATTTATATCAGTTTTACATTCAGGGGATACTTGAGGAGGGTGAAATGGTGTATTTTAGCCTGTGAAACATTAGTGCTTGCCTGGAGACACTCAGCGCTCAGCAAATAATGGTTTAAATAGATCAAAACTCAGACACATGTAAATTCATTGTGTGCCAGCGATCCCACAAACCTTAGTGTGTAGATGAATCATGGGGAGACTGGTAAAATGCTGTTTTCTAGGCCCAATCTCCAAATTACTAAATGTAATGCAACTCTGGAAGTTAAAGAATTAAAGAATGTACCCTACATGAAGCTGCTGCAGCTTGTGTCTAAATGACAGTTTTGCAGAATATTGAATATTAACAATGTAAGCTACGCTTGTCTCAATGAACTGTGAAACTTGAAGGGTAATGGGAAGGGATTTTCACAGGTTGCTTTTAATTTTCAATGAGAGAGGTTTAGTTGTTCCTCTAAACTCTTGTTTGTTTATCTGACAGCTATAGATATAAATATATTAATATAGTGTTTTAAAGGCATCAGTAAAGATAGACAGGTTTCTTAATGAAAGTTAGATATTCCTTTTGCCCTGAAATGCCCAAAATTCCAAACTGCTCTGCCACTTCCAAAAACAATAGTAATGTTTGACTACATGCAAGTGAACAACACTCATCAATTGATAGCTTTATTATATCACCTATATACTTAACTTTCCAATTCTCTAACCTTACTAAATGAAATATGGAACATGAAAACTTTAAGTTGGAGACATAAAAATACAAAAATAAAATATTATTGTGCATTAGTGTCTAAGAAAGCTATCCAATTGGAGGAAAGATGATTTTCCTACATTCACTTGTAAAGTCTGCCTTTATATCTAGAAAAGAGTGGAAATATCAGTACAACAAACTCTCCATAGAGATTAGTTTCAGTGAATATCTCTGGCCCTTGCTTTCTCTCTCTTTTTGGCATTTTCTGACTGTCATGATGTGCCATGGTATAAACTGTCAAAGAGAAGCAGAGTCCAAATCTGCAATTTATTGGAAAACAAACAAAAATATCCTCAGTTCTCATCCTTTTTTTTTTTTTTTAAAGTGAGAAGGACAGTGAGTGAAAGAGAGAGAGAGAGTCAAAGGAATCAGTTTTTATTGAGTTTCACATGGCCTTCATTGCTCAGACACTTAGTTGTGTACGTGGGCGCTGAGGTTTGAACCCCTGTACTTGCGCATGCTGGGCAAGCGCGGTAACCGCCGAGCCACTGCTCCAGCCCCCCTCAGTTCTCATCTTTAAATCCATGGGTGCTGTTAAAACTGTGTTGGTGATTGAAGATGCAGAATGTTCCTGTTAACATAACGGGTTTCATAGCATTTCCTCAGGGACCAGGTACATAAATCTGCTAGACCAGGGCTACATTAAGGAAGTGACACACAAGGCCAATGACTAAAGGGAATGTCATAGACTAAATACAGGTCATACCAGTGACTTCACTGAACACAAACCACCGAGCTCCCCTTGGATTAGGAGGAAATAGTGTCCTGTCACAGAGGATGACCTGGCCAGACTTCAATTTAGATTAGTTTCCACAAAGGAATCTGAAATTTCAAATCCTCCAAAATCGGAAACATTTTGAGTGCCAACATGATGTCATGAGCATAAAATTCTGTACCTGACCTCATAGACCAGTTGCAGTTAAAATGCAGGTGCGTTAAAAATATATGCAATTACCATTTCAGACTATGTGTCTAAGGTATATGTGAAATGCAAATGAATTTTTTGTGTATTTTGACTTGGATATCCCTAAGAGATCTCAATATGTATATACAAATATTTTTAAAAATCTTAAACACTTCTGATCCCAAGTATTTCAAGGAAGGAATACTCACATTTTACCTTGGGTTAATTGTTCAACCTCCTGAAGGTTCAGTCTTTTTAGCTATAAAATGATTATAATAAAACTTACTTTATAAGATATTAAAAGGATGTCCTACAATTACCAACAAAAATAAATGTTGAAAATTTTAATTGCTCATTATTTCCTGGAATGTTCATGCAAATATTTTTTAAATCTGTATCTGATACCAAAAAAATCACATAATGAATGATATCAAATTTCTTGTCTCTATGTATTTACAGTCTAAGAAGAAATATAATGTACATACATAAAGGACAGCTGATCCAAGTAAAAAGTTAACTATGGGAGTGGGGATAGGGATGATATTTGTTTTGAAATATGGTATAAAATAAAGGATTTTAAAGTAACATCTATTGTTAATCTTCTCTATGATTTGCAGATTCACAGTACAAATTTGGAAAACTTGTACAAGGTAATTTCCAGTGTCCAAACAATAATTAGTTTTGTAATTGTGTGATAATTTATAATTTCTCATTTTTCTGTTGAAGGCACTGACATTACATCCCAGTTTTAACTTTCTTTTAGTCTCAGTAAAACTACGATAAATATTCTTATCACGAACTCTTAAGAAATATCTTTAAGATCTACAGTGGTGGCTCAGTGGTTATGGTGCTTGCCTGGCATGTATGAGTACATGAGTTCAAACCCACAAATTGTCAGAGCAACAAAAGCCACATGAAAAACTAAATAAAATTGACTCTCTTTCTCCCTTTCTCACTGTCCCTCTCTCTCTTAAAAAAAAAGAAGATGGAAAGAAAGAAAGAAAGAAGTATCTTTGGGAATAGATTTTAAGTTCTGTTCTGTTTTTGTTTTTTTTTTAATATTACAAACACCCCTCTAGAACATAATCTTTTATCTTACATAAATTTTCTGTCAAGTATTTAGGTACATGTATATCTATAATTATGATATGACATCATTGGATTAGTCTTGGAAGTCTCTATAGTCATAATTTTGGTGATATACTATTTGTAGTTTTCTTTGCCTGAAACATGATGTCCTTGGAGAGAATGGTAGAGAAAGAAGGAAAGTGTGGATACACTGGCTACTGATATTTTCTCAAAAATGAATTAGCAATAATAGATAACTAAATTAGCCAGTAGGAATGGGACAGCAGTAAGACTCTGATTTGATTCTGAATTATGTGTGAGCTTAGTGTTCCCGCTGGTCCTCCATGGTTCCAAGATATCTGTGTTTTCTGAAAACCAGTTCCCCACACTAGGCCTCAATTCTTTCCAATGGGGAAGGGGTTTGCCTTACTTGAATGATTTGTGGAGACTAATTTATTAGTTGTTTTCAGAATATGTGTCTATAGTACTTTATCTGATACACGTTGCCACTGAAACTGTTGGAAAACCTAGTAGTTTCCTTCTTTGAATGTTTTCTAGAAACAAGTGTCCTCTTTCCTAGTCAAAGCTGCAGTCCCATCATGTCTGGTTGCTTCTACAGGTCCATTCTGCTGTGATGGATTTCTAGTGTACAATTGATTTAACCAGAGATAATGTAGTAGTTGATAGTATTTCCAGATTTCCAGAGACAACTGCATTTTCTGAGATGAAATTTTTAAATGGTTCATAAAATCACTTTTTAAAAAATTATTTTAGAATTTAGGTGGTTCCAACATTTTGTGGTCATTTTTAGGGGAGTTGGACATAGAATGATAGTGCACAGAGTCAGAAATTTTATTTCCATGAGCAAGCCTTTCTAGGATCCTTAAAAATACAAAACACAACATTTAGAAATTGAAATAGCAATTTTAAATCAACATTTTTGAGTAAATATATTTGTTGTACTCTTTAGCATTTCAAAATGATATATTATTTGTGTATTAATATTAAATTTTATTAGTTAATATTTTTGCAGATATTTTTAGAATATAATTTCTGACCCTTTATTTTTCTTCTTTATTGGTTGAGTACCCCTTATTTGAAATACTGGGGACCAGAAAAGTTAGATAACTCAGGTTCTTTTTGTTTTTCAGATTTCAGAATATTTGCACTTTCATATGAGGTATCTTGGGAAGTACCCAAGTCTAAACATGATAATTATTTATGTTTTATACATACCTTATGTATATATCCTGAAAGTAATTTTCTACAATATCTTTAAAATTTTGCATATGAAACAATGGTATTTTCCAATCATAGTTTCATGTTGGCATGCAAAACATTTTGGATTTTGGTGCATTTCATATTTTGGATTTTTGGAGTAAGCATGCCCAACCTATACTTGAAGGAGGTGAAAACTTTTTTCTTCCTTGTCAAACTAAATGATACTGTTCCATGCTCAATGGATCATTCATCTGCCTCGGTTTCCACAACAGTCACCTACCTCCTGAGGTGGAAAATGGCAAATCTCCTTAAGTAGACAGAGGAAGAGAGTTTTCAACACTCACCTTTGCCTTTGTTCTGCTCCCTCTCCATGCTGCACTGGGCAGATCTCACATACTTGCAAAAGCCAGATTTCGCTTTTTTTACCCTTTAAAATTCAGAGCAGGGATTTGAAAGCAAACAAATGAAGCAAAACCAAAACCAAAACCACAGAAGACATCAAAGTCTTTTGAAAACAAACCATCCAAGTAAAGTTATATTGCTTTATTTTCATGAATACACTATTTCTCTTAATAATTAAGGGCAATTAGAATTTTTCTTCAATGTCCTGGATTATTTTTTGTTACTGTTATTATCATTATTACTACTATTATTTTTTTATGAAACTGGATTGAGCCCACATGCACTTTACCACTGAGCAACATATCCCAGACATTTCAATTTCTAAATTTTATTTTTGAGACAAGGTCTTACTAATTTGCCCAGGCTGACTTTAAACTTGAGATCCTCCTGCCTCAGCCTCCCAAATGGCTGGGATGATAGACATGTTCTACCTTGCACAGCATGTTGGGAATCTTGAAACTCAAAATTCTCAAAATTTCAGAGAGTTCCTAAACTGTACTAATTTAGTTCAACAGGGCTTTCATTGCAAAATACCTCAGACTGGCTGGCTCAAGGAACAAACATTTGTCCTCTCCTAGTCCTCAGAGATGACCAGTCAGAGAGCCAGTTGCTGATGCCCCTCCCCTTGGCTTGCTGGTATGTGCCAACCCTGCTGAGCCCTTTCCTCCTGTGTGCATTCTTGGTGTCATTTCTGAAAATCAGACATTGTAAAGAAACCATTTGCATTGGATTAAGACCCCACATGAACAGCTTATTTTAACTGAATTATTTCTTTAAAACTCTTATCTCCTAATACAAATGATTTTACTTTATAATAGTGAGAAAGCAAAATGCAATCAGTAGAAACCATTCTTCAAACATTTAATTTGGATCCTTTCCTGGGCTAGTGATATGTGGTCTGACACATTCCTGTGATGCTGGCAGTGATAGCAAATTAGTACCCAGACAGCCACAGATTCAGTCACTCCAGGGTGAATAACCAATAGTCCACAGTGCACTGAGGTGCTAAGCCATTGTTTGGCATGATGAATGTATTAAATCCATTTTCAACTTACAATATTTTCATTCTAGGATACACTTACTGGGATTTAATTCCATTTGTACAATCATTCTGAGCTTCTAAAGATTGGACTGAAAGTTATGAACTTGTGAGAGATGTAATTAAACACATAATATTCTACACTCCAGACTCTTCAAATCCCTGCCCTTCTTACATGCAAAATACAGTAATCCTACTCTGGGAAACCCAAAGTCTTTGGTGTCATATCCAAAAATCGTTGTCTAAATCAATGTAAAGAAGCATTTCCTTTTTTCCCCCTATTTTCTTCTAGTAGTTTTATAGTTTGTGGTCTTCTGTTTAATTCATTAATTACCCCTTTTGAGTTGATTTTTAATACGTGGTATGATATAATGTGCAGTGTTATTCTTCTAGTTAATATGAAGTTTTCCCAATGCCCTTTATTAAAGAAACTATCCTTTCTCTTTTGGATGTCTTTGGTATACTTGTTGGAGGTCAGTTTACTGTGAATGCATAGATTTATTTTTGTGCTTTCTATCCTGTCCCTGTCAAACATATGTCTACTTACATACCAGTACCATACTGTTTTGATTATTGTAAATTTGTCACATATTTTGAAATCAGGGAAGTATGATGTCTTCGGTTTTGCTCTTCTTGAAAACTACTCTGGCTATTTGTTAACTTTACTGGTTTCATATAAAGAGCAAAATTGTTATTTCAATTTCTGTGAGAAATGGCATTTGAATTTTAATAAAAATTACATTGGAACCATGGAGAAATTTGGAACATATGGACACCTTAATGCTATTTACATCTTTTACAATATCTTTTACCAATGTTTTATAGTTTTCTTGGTGAAATTAAATTCTAGACATTTTATTCTTTTTGATGCTCTTGTTTGTGGCATTGTTCTCTTCATTTCTTATTCAGATAGCTTATTATGAATGCCTACTAATTTTTATTATATTAATTTTCAATCCTGAAAATGAACTGAATTCACTTATTAGTTCTAATAGTTTCTTTTTTTCCCCTGAATCTTTAGGGCTTTCTATATGTAAGATCACATTACCTGCAAAGAGAAAATTTTACTTCTTCATTTTTTATTTGAATGCTTTTTAATTACTTGCCTTTCCTGACTATTCAGGTTAGGACTTTAAACTTCTATGTGGGATACAAGTGGCCAGACCAGGTGTCCTTGTCTTGCTCCTGATCTAAGAGGAAACTTCCTCATTTTATCATTGAATTTGGTGTTAGATGTGGGTTTCTTTTATACGAAAATCATTGTGAGGTTCATTCCTCATAAACAGAATTTGTTGAGAATTTTTAATCATAAGATGGTGTAGAAAACACATTTCAAATAGCCTTTCTGCACCCATTAGGATGACTTTATGATTTTTATTCTTTAATCTATTACTGTGCTATCTTACAGGTATTGTTTGTGTATTTTGAACCAGCCCTTATCTCTCAAGGAACAAATCTCACTTGTCATGGTGTAGAAGTCCTTTAACTGCTTCTGAAATCAGTTCGCTGATATTTTGTTGAGGATATTTTACACCTATTCTCATCAGGGATTTTGATTTATAATTGCTTTGTCCTTGTCCAGCTTTGATATCAGCATATTAAATATTGGGTGACTTTTGAATGCTGATTCAATCTCATTATCCATCATTGATCTGCACAGTCTTGTGGATCATATTCTTATTGAAAAGCTCTCTCAAATAGAAGATATGCATAGACTCGAGTAATCCTGTTGCCTTTTCCCAGGAACTTAAAATATCTTTGAGGGGCTGGAGCGGTGGCTTGTCTGTTACAGCACTTGCCTGGCATGTGCAAATCCACGGGTTCAAACCCCAGCACCCATGTACACAACTGAGTGTCGGAGCAATAAAAGCCATGTGAAAAACTCAATAAAAAAAGATTTTCTCTCTCTCTCTATCTCTCTCTCTCTCTCTCTCACTGTCCTCTCTTTAAAAAAAATCTTTGAATGCACAATTTTATTACATGTAATTTTTTTCCAAAAACATTCCAAATGAGTGGTAGCTATTTATAGATGAGTTACTCAAAGAAGCCTTCATGAAAGAGATAATATTTGTAATAAATTTTGAGGCATAGAAATATTGAATTAAAATCTTTAAGATCATTCTAAATCCTTTTGCCTCTTCCAAATGAGCCCAATGTGGAATATAGTAACTACTGAAAGAGAGTTGTGTAACTTTGTATAATTGAATTTGCAAAATAAATTGAACAATAATTTATAACCTAATATGTAGGCTAACTACTTTCTCTTCTCTAATATCAAATTCCAAATATCCTTAGAGTTCTAGAAAGGCCTCCTCACCTTGTTCGCTAGCATGTATGAGGGAAACATTTTGATCTCCTAGGATGTAAGAAACACTTCTCCTGAAATCACAATGCTAGGAGCAAGAGAACCTGTTAGACCTTTAGGAACCCTACCTGAGAATTCACAAAGTGCCACTTCTATGCTGATCTGTTGGTCACAACAGTTACCAGCCCAATCACTTTTAAGGGAAGAACGCTAACTTTATCTCCCTGTTTGAGGAACGTAAGAGAATCTCAGGGCCCCCTTTGAAATCAGCATATGCATAAGTTTTTCTTACCTTAGAACTCCAGTCTTCAAATATCTTCATTAATGTCTAATTTCAACCAAACGGTGAATATTGTTCTTAAGAAACTATTAATAGAATCTTGATGGATTTGCTGTTATTGTTTTCTGTTATAAACACTACACTTAGTCCTTGTTATATGTGTATAAGAAGCACCAATAACAAAATCCTCAGTAATTCTCCTGAATAGGTAAAAAGGGGCATTAATTGCAGACGGAATGAGTCATGAAAGGCTTAACTATATATTGTAAATGTAGTTGAAACCAAATATCATTTTGCATTTTTAATATCTCTGATATTAGAATGAATCTTATAATAAATGATGCATCCTTGTTAAGCTGGCAGCAGTTTTATTTTTCTTTCTGTTGTACATAAAATAATGATGCATCTTGTTACCAGTGGCAACCTTTTTCACTGTTCTGGATGAAATATGATAGATAGATAATAATTCCCAATCCAGAATAACTAAACATTTAAAACATGATAATAACCTTTATTTTGAGATGTGTTCCATATAACCAGAAATGAGCCCTACATCTCAGCTCCACTTTTAATTGTACTGTTTTAGAAACCTGTTAACACTCAGAGGGATTTGTTTGTTTGTTTTGGTTTTCTATACAGTATGCTCATCTCTAATTTGATTCCAGGCTCCTACAAGCAGCCAGCAATACATTAGCTATAAGTCTGCTAACTGAAAGGTCCTTTAATTGACTTGCTTCTATTGACTGAGATCCTAGAAGGTAGCTTTTGTTAATGATGCACCCTGATGGCAGACAAGGAATAGGTTTGCCAGCATCAGAGTCCAGGGCTAATGTAATATATCATGTTATATTCCAATCCCTCAACTTTTCCTTGTGATAACAACAAAGTGGCCTCTTGAAGAATGATGCCCTGCCCCATGTTATCTGACAAACTATATACCTGGCTGTAAGCAGAAAAACACAAACTTTGTTTTTTTTTTTTTCTTTTCTTTTTTTTTTTCTTGGTGATAATGCTATCTTAAAACTTTGGTAAAAATTCATCTTTGGGGAATTATATTAGAGTTATCATTAAAAGTGTTTGTGGCACTACATCTTTACAAAGAACAGTTCCCTGTTGTGTATAGGTGTACATGTGTGCACCTGTGCCCGTGTACAGACATATGTATCTATGTATATATGCACATTTTTTCATTCAGGTATCATTTAAAGAATGACAGGGTGTCCGGTATATACTGGGAACATAATGATTACTAATTATCCCAGCCGTTATGCCACTTATTGTCAACAACTTATAGTTTCACTTCTTGCTCTCTTCATTTTATGATGTGGAAACATAGCAACTAGTACATTGTAAGTCCTGTAAAGATTAGCCAATGTTTTCAGCTTTTTATTTAGAAAATTGCATTTTATCAACACACAAAATTAATCACTTACAACAGTTGGTCATTTAATTTTTTATAATTTGTAAAGCAGTCTTTCAATGGTGTATTCCTGCTCAGAATTACCACTTTCATATATTTCTTGATTGTCAAATATCTTTCAGAATAATTGAATGACCTTTGCAGGCCATGATGGAACAGAAAATCCTTGAAGGCAGGAAATTCGTAGCCTTTGTTATGCACCCTCCAAATAATCATAAACAGGAGAATGGTTAATAAATATTATTCAGATTTGGGGATATGAAATAGGAGATACAGGAATGAAATCCTATTTTTATTGCTGTCATTATGCTGATGATCCTCTGGCCACTTCTCTCTGGTGTGTGTAATTGCAAAGTTCTTCATATTTTATTCATTAGAAGAGCTGCTCTGTGCCCATTCTTCTCCTTTTGCTGCCTTGGCTGCTTCTAGCACTTCCTAATGTGTGTGATCTGTGGATTCCATCAACTTTCCACCATGCCTTGTTCAGTCCTGTAATGAATATTAGACTTGCAACCATCAATTATGCTTCAAGTACAGAAATAAATGAACAAACGATTTTTGTTTGTCCATTAGCATTGTGAAAAGCAAACTTGCTTTTTCTCCTTCATGTTGTCTTTGATGTCTTTGCCTACATATTATGATTAATTTGAAGGGAGATTATTCCTGTAAGCATTAACATCAAGGGTTATTCCTGGCTCTTTTTTCTTTCCTTTCTATTTTACCATACCTAGATGATGATTATTAACCACCAGCATTAGAATACTGTAGATTAGAATTGTAACCAATTCTTAATGTATCTGCGGCTAGGTTTCTGTGTTTAAGAGGAAGAAATTAATAGTTATGGTTAGAGGTGAATCAAAGAAAGGGAAGCCAAGAGAAAAGGGATTAGACAGGTGGAAACAATTTGGGGAAAGAAGGAGGGACTAGAAGGCAGAGGAAGAGGAATGAAGATTTGTAAATAGGAAGGAAAGAGAATGAGAGACAAAGAACAGAAAGTAAGAAAGGAAAAAGGCACCTAGGCAAAAGTAAAACCCAGTCCTACGGTAGCTAGGAGGCCAGGCAGTTGTGTGTCTATGTGTGTGTGTGCGCGCACACACGCATATCGGTTCTTTTTTTTTTTTTTTTTTAGGAACAACTTTATTTAGTTTTCACATGGCCTTAGTTGCTCCAACTCTTAGTTGTGTACGTGGCGCTGGGGTTTGAACTCGGGTCCTCGTGCTTGCCAGGCAAGCGCCAAAACCGCTGAGCCACCGCTCCAGCCTCGCATATCAGTTCTTAATTGTGTAAAATAATTCTAAAGTCCATTATATAAATGTAGCATACCCCATACCCTCCCTCCATTTAGGTTTCCATATTCAACATCTGGGTGAAAATTTATTCTTTTACTTTGAATGCATTTAGGTTTCTGTATTAGAAGAGACAAAGGAATCAAGAAAATGCACTATAAAGCAAATAGCAGTCTATCAGAGATCTATATGATAGTTTTCTTGAGAACTTGGGGGAAGTGTGATTTTTTTTATTCTTTTGTGATGGGTTAGCTCAAAATAAAATATTGATAATGATTGTGGGGATATTTGAAGAGAAAATACATAATTAAATCTTGGTGGCTCGGCTTATTTATTGTCACTCTTTTTGCCTCCCTTTAGCAAATTTTACAGTTTGCTCAGAAAACATAAGTACAATAATAGCAATCTATTATATTGCCATGATTTTTTGCACCCCCACAATTCACATCTTGAAAATGAATCCCCAGTCGGATGGCATCAGGAAGTGGGGCCATCAGGAAGTGGTTATATCCTAAAGATGGAGCCTTTGTGAATGGGACTAGTGCTTACTAATCAACTTTCTATTACTATAAAGAAATGCCTAGGATAGTTAATTTATAAAGAGAAAAGTTTTATTTTGGCTTACAGTGTGGAGGTTCCAGTCCAAGACAGGAGGGGATCCAGTTTTTTGGGCCTCTGGTAGACATACTGGATGTCAATGGCAACGGGCATGTAGCGGAGCAACCTGGTCCCCTTATGGCCAGGAAACGAGAGAGAGGAGCCACAATCCCAGCTAGGGGCATGCTTTCAATAACCTGAGAATTTCCCACTAGACCACACCTCCTACGGACTCACAGCACCCCCAATAGGTCACCCTAAAACAAACCTTTGACATATGGACTATTTGGAGACAGCAACAAATCTGCAGCAATAGCTTTACATAAAAGGAGCCTAAAGAAAGCCTTCACTGCTTCCAGGACACAGTAAGAAGGTTGTATCTATAAGCCAGAAGGCAGACCCTTGCCACAAACTGACTCTCCATCGATTTGAGACTTCCCAGTCGTTACACCGTGCAATATATATTTCTGTTGCTTTAAACTATCCAGCTCATGATATTTTATTATATAAACCCAAATGGGTGAATTTGTATTTGAATCTATTATTGATAAAGAAAATGTAACAAATTTGGTAGTTTAAGTAATATTTTAGACATTCTGCAGTTGTAATAAATGTAGACTAGTAGATCAGAATGCAGGAAATTTTTAATTCCTTACATAAACATTCTTGCCTTCTGTTACCTGTTTTTTTGAGTGTCACGCGAGTGTAGTTTCTCAAGACCGCCAGTAGGGGTCGAGCTTCGCAAGGTCATGGATATTATTGCCCCCCGCCTTGCGATGAGGACATAAACTTACCAAGACATTGGCCTTAGTTTCCTTTAAGAAGGTTCTTTTGGGGCACACCAACTGGTAACAGCGTGAGGTATGGAGGACACAATTAGGCAAGTTCCTTAATTTTAAATCTCTTTATTTGAGGCTTAGTTCAATTGTCAATTATAATAGTCACACATTCAGGTTATTACACAGCACTCCAGTACACTCTCTTAATTATCAATTACAATTAAACACTTCAGTTATCAATTACTTAATAATTAATCACTTCACACAAATATTAGGTCTCTGTGTGGAGCATCTAACATAGTCAATCATCAAATAGTCAATGGCAAGGCAAGTTCATGTGTAGGTTCAGTGGGTGAATTGTCATTTCAGAGAAGTGTCTCTGCTCTGTATTTACCAGCATGGGTGAGTAGTCCATGGTTGCAGGTCAGTGCGGTGGAGGATGGGTGGGTTGCCCTGTGTGGAGGTGAAAGTCCTCAATGGAGTCCTCTAGGAGAGTCAGCAGTCCTCGGCGGAGAGAAGTCCTTGGTGGATTCTCCTCCAGGATGTCTTCACTGACAGATCATCCTGGTGCATCTGTCTGCTGCTTGCCTTCACTTTCTCTTTTTAAACAGTTTTTGGAGTTTGATTAAATCCCGTCTATTGGACCACACCACACTTGGTCCAAACAACTTCTTTTTTTTTTTTTTTAAGAGAGAGGGACAGAGAGAGAGAAAAAGAGAGAAACAACTTTATTGAGTTTTTCACATGGCCTTAGTTGTTCCAACACTCAGTTGTGTATGTGGTGCTGGGGTTTGAACCCGGGTCCTCATGCTTGCCAGGCAAGCACAGAAACCACTGAGCCATCGCTCCAGCCCCCTTCAAACAACTTCTTATCTTGAAGCAACACCTGGTGAGCAGCTCTGCTCCTTTAGTTTTAAGTCATGCATCATCCATAAGCTTAGACCTTGTGCGAGTGTTCAGTATCATGCTTGCTCTGTGCACTGGGCTTTGCTCACTGCCCCTCCGGAAAGAGAGGGAGGAACAGTGAGAGAGAGAAAGAGAGAATCAATTTTATTTAGTTATTCATCTGGTTTTTGTTGTCCTGACTGACACTTAGTTGTGTATGTCGTGCTGGGTTCGAATCCGGTCCTCACACGTGCTAGGCAAGCGCCACAACCGCTGAACCACCTTTCCAACCCCTGTTACCTGTTATTCAACAAAAAAATTCACAAAATTACCAGCATCATGAGGAATTTACAAACTGGTTGAAAGATGCATGATATAAACCATATTGAACTATTGTTCTTGATAAAAATTACTACAAGATGAGTCTATTAACTTAAATGATCAAAATGGTATTTTGATTTGTGAGTTACTGTTTATTCCTCTTTCACTTTATTTAACATATAATTATTGGTTTATTGAGTGTTTTATTTAAGAAAAGAGAAGAAGCTCTTGGGGAGCTTGCATATATATACCTCTGTGTATATATTACTATAATCTATGTATCTATTTATATGTATATGTATGTATAAACATTTATAGAGTGGTGGGTAAAATTTCTTGCGGCCTTGTGAGGATATATTTGCTACATGGAATTTCGAATGTAAAATTGATCTTAGTATTGTATAATGAATTTACAACTCAATAAAGAAGATAGACTTTGCATTTAATTAGTGAAAATAACCCAATATATGATACTTTGCAAGAAGTTATTCCTATTTTTTTTTAAATTGAGAAAAGGGGCCATTTTCCAACTAAAATGTTCAGAGAAGACTTCCCAGAAGGAAAATGACTTTAGAAGAGCTTTGAAAAAGAAGAGAAATAAAAGTTGAATATGTCAGAATGTGGAGGGGTAGAAGTCAACCATTGCTCAGGGGAAGAATTATGTCAGAAGAGAGGCAAACAAAGCAAAATAAACCAAAAAAAAAAAGATATTTTACTCAAAGTGAGGAGTCATCCAATCTGGTTGAAGAATAACATATGCAGGCACGTCTGAAAAGTAGCTTGGGGCAGAAAGTAGAGACTTTTTATTTCAGTCTGCAAACACAGTTTGTTTTAAAAAAATTCATTTGGAAAGGAGATGCTATTGACTATTTTGGAAATGAGATGTGGTTGTGTATTTTGCTGCCAGAAAACACCCTGATGGAGTAGTTAGTTGTAAAAAACTAGCTGAGTGCATCTGTGCAGGGTGGATTGGAATGATTTGCAAGCAGGACATGGTGAGCCTGACAGATGATTCAGGAAGAAAGAGTTTGTTTGGATGGAATAGAGATTGTTCCTAAGAACTTTTACAGTCTTCTCTGTCTTTATGGTCGAGAAGCTTGTGTTATCTTTATATGACACCAAGTTTCTTGTCCTGAAAATCTGGGGAAAATGGAAAAACATGAGAGAAACCAGGTAGAGAGGAGAAGACATCCCACCACATTATTTTGAGATTCTGATACACTAGTTATAGTGAGATGTCCATCAAAAGAAAAATACTCCCCCACGTCCAACAACCAGGCCCACCAACAGGCTGTCGAGTGGGTGGAGGACTAGTAAATGATAGCTAAGTAGGTGGATGGGTAGATGGGCTCTCAAAAAGAGAGAGAGAAACAATGGATAGAGGGAAATTTCATCATCTTTTCTTTGAAAGAAATGAGAATTGGACATGGGAGAACCATTTGACACAGAACTTAAAACCTGAAAACTTTTATTTTCACTTTTGCATAAGCGCAGAAGAAAATTACAAGAAATTGAACTGGGTCATCCTAATAACTTCAAAGTATGAAACAAAATTTGCTCCAGAAAATGTACCAAAGGGGAATGGAAATAGGAGATGGAGAAGAATAAACAACTGCAGGAGACACTTCTCTGGGGTATATGTTAGGGAATTCATAAGAAGATCAGCACTATCAAATATTTGCTAACTTGACTTATTCTGGATCAAGACAGAAGAAGAGTAGCCGCATGGCCATAAGAAATTATCTCATGCATAATTTGGTGACTTTCTTCTCACTTATGAGTTAAACCTATTTTTTAGTCTGTATTTTGTTTGTCTCCTCTTATTAGTATTGCTTTCTTTAACTGGAACTAATATGACCCATACATGTATTTTGATAACTGAATTAAACATAAAACAAGTAGTTCATTTGTACTTACAAATCTGTAAAGTTATCAAATAAGAATTCTTACATAAACTAAAAGATTGGAGAGAGGAAGTGTAAAAAGTTTTAATGAAGTTTAAACCTACTAATCCATGATTTTAATATTAATGTGTAAAATTCAGGGTTAATTTTTGATAGAAATATAGCAGTGGGGACACACTTTCTGAGTGTCTGGGAAGGATTCTTAAATCTGTGTTCTTATGAGCATCACAGATATTCCATGGTGAGGGGCCAGAGGTTACACTTTGAGACACACAGATACAAGATTTCTAGAGCAAATTCAATTTGGTTTCTAGTTATATAATTTTCCTGTCATTATTTTAAATTGCTATAAAGCAATGTTAAAGGAGTTTACGCAAATTGGACTTCTCAGAATCAATGGTACTGATTGGAATATTTCTACAAGTGTTGATTGCTTTTTTTGTTAGTTTTTTTGGCTTTCTTTTGTTTGTTTATTTTAAGAGAGAAAGAGACAGTGAAAGAGAAAGAAAGGGAGAATCAATTTTATTTAGTTTTTCATGTGATTTTGTTGCTTGGACACTTCATTGTGTATGTGGTGCTGGGGTTTGAACCCATGTCCTTGCATATGCCAGGCAACTGCAGTAACTGCTGAGCCACAATTCCAATCCAGTTTTTTTTTTTAACAAGTTAATAGTCTAATATAATTGAAGAGATGTTGCAGTTGGAAAAAATCCCTAAAGAATTGGTGTTAAATGTACAATAAATATCTGCAGTCTTATTGATTTAACGATTATTTAATATACATTGTTATAATATTGATTCAAGAATGATTATTTTGAAGACCTATGATATGCTTTTATATCTATTTGCAAAAAGTAGTTTTATGAACTAGGAAAATTACTATTGAGGTTTGAAGCCATAAGATCTAAATCCAGGTAATCCTTTCTGTGTAGCCTTAGGGAATTTATTGATCCTTTGTTAGCTTCCATTTCTTCATCTGAAAAATGAGAATGAAAATCTTCATAGAGTTGTTGGAAGGGTTGAATGAGATAATTTTGGGGAACTTCGTTGTGAATGCTAATAGTATGGAACACCAATTTTATTTCACTAGTAGGAAAATTGAACTATCAGGTGTACTCATAGTAGGAATGACTTTAAACCCCCCATAACTACATTGTCTTCTGAACATTTGCCCTTTTCCACTTTGATTTTAATAGTGCTTGAACTCCATTTCAAATTATTTCAGTCTAATTTGCACTAGAGTTAATGTTTAACATTTTTTTCTTATCTATCACATTGTGAGAGATTAATCCCTGTTTTATATTTTACTTTCTGACTAGTCAAGTGATTGTCCATTGTAGATGTTTGAAATCACTTATTGAATTTATGAATGAACTGCTCTGTGAACACCTTGAGGTATAGTGGTCTGTTATAGGCCATGCTTATGGTAAGCACTTATTCAAAGGCTGAATAGGTGTCATCTGGATCTGTTGTTGCTAAAATGAAAAAATATCTAATTGATGTGTTCAGTGACGAATTATAATGGCAAAATTGACTATACAGTCATGTGTGGTTCAGTAAAAATGAATGTTTTAAAAACTGCACCATTAGATGATCCCATTATGTTATGAACATCAAGGAGTGTCCTTCCACAAACTAAGGTAGCTACAAACTCACTCAGGGTCATCAACTCATGGAACCTCTGTGGTATATGTGGTCCATCTTTGGCCATATTTTTACTATGGAGCACATAGCAATGTATGTATATAGAGGTTAGAGATATTTTAATCATATATATTTCTGCAAGTAATTTTCTTGTTTTGCTTTGTTTTATTTTCAAGTCATCTGTGGTGAATCCTTCTGGGCTGATTTCCCTCTTCCTTGGTATTTAGTGATTTACTCATTTAGCAAATATGTATTTAGTTCCCAGCATGAACCAGGCAAAATTTTATGTGCTGGGTCATGAACATGTCATAAAAAGACACTTGTCTGATTCCAATGAGGTGTGACATATGAGGAACATGCTGTCAATTAATTAATAAACAAAGTCCAACACAACAAAGTATGGTTTCTTGCTGTAATAATAACACAACAGAGGCATTTGGGCGTACTGGAGATCAGGTCAAGGAGGAAAGTGATGATGTCTAATTTCAGGATCCAGTAATAGATATTTCACTATTATAAAGATCTGTGGGAAGAGAGATTAGGGCAGAGAGCTGCAAATGTGAAGGCTGGCAAGAAGTATAGGGCACATAGAGGGGCTACACGCATGAGAGGGTGCTGGGAGAGAAGGATGAGAAACCAGATTTGTGGGGTCTTACTGATTATCATAAGGAGTTTGGACTCTCTTTCTATTACAGTGAGGAACTAATGGAAGATTTTTTTTTTAAGAGAGAGGGACAGTGAGAGAGAGAGAAAGAGAGAATCAACTTTATTCAGTGTTTCACATGGCTTTTGTTGCTCTGGGACTTTGTTGTGTACGTGGTGCTGGGGTTTGAACTCATGTACTTGCGCATGCAACGCAAGTGCCATAATCTCTGAGCCACCGCACCAGCCCTAATATTGGAAGATTTCAAACAGAGTGAAAGATCATCTGCTATATAGAAACTAACCTCCATATCCATGAGTTCTGCATCTAAGGACTAAATCAACTACAGATAGAATTTTTTTTCAATTGCATTGAACACGTGCAGATTCTTAAGAAAATCTTGTCATTGTTCCTTAAAAAGTACAGAATAACAACTATTTACTCTGCATTTGGTATATGTAACCCAGAGATGAGATGATTTAAAGTATATGGGAAGATATGATTTAAAGTAAATGAGAAGATATCTATAAACTCTATGCAAGTACTGTGTCATTTTATGTAACCACCTGAGAATCTGTAAATTTTCCTGTCCTCAGGGTTCTGGAAACAAGTCCTCATAAGTTGACTGCAAATTAAGGTTCTCCTTTGGATGCTGCAAGAATAACTTTTGGAGAATGGAATAATAGTGGAGGCAAACGTCTTACTTCTGAGTTTAATTTAATCTCTTACAAATCCTACAAGAAAGACCACAATGGTCATGGCAAGGGTCTCTCATTTACCGGATGAGTGACCTTGAGCAAGTAAGCTTACCTCTGTCTATGCCCTTATTGTCTCATTTGCAAAGTGAGCATAAAAGCATTTACCCAATTAAGGTTATTATGAAGTTGAATGAACCAGAATATTAGAAGTGTGTAAAACTACCTAGAATGTTTTAAGTGCTCAATAAATGCTAGATGTTTTTATTAGGATAACTAGTATAAATATATCCATTAGATTTTTGTATCCAAATTTATTGAAATTTCCCATTTTTATAATAGTGTGCAGATACCAGTTATTTTCCTTCTCTGTTTCTCATTAATTTTAATATTCACTCTGTTTTCTAGTTCATTTTAAGCTACAATAATTAACACAACCCACCCCAGATTCCTCTCACATCACAGCTTGTCATCCATTTGAGTGTCCTCCTCCATTCTGTCATACCACATCTGGAAACAGCTGCTTCTAAGTTTGTTACATCAGAAATTATGTGGCATACTGAATATATTACTCTAATGCTGAGCTATTCCTTTATTTCGATCAATTCCCACAAATTTATCAGTGTCTTGAACTTGTCATTTTTATCTGTGGGGTTTACATTTTATCAGTGTGTTTCTGGAACATTGAAAAACAGGTCTGTGGTTCTAGGTGAAGGGTGGTGTGCAAGACAGGAATTCTGTGGAGTGTTGTTTTAGGGGCCTAGGGACTTCCCCGTAATCACCTTGCCCAGGTGGTTATCTTGTGACTTTGAAAACGTCATTTAGCCTTGCTTGAATTTGTCATCTCAGCTCTTCAGAAAAAAAAAAAAATATATATATATATATAAATAAAAATATCATCATCTTTTTCCACAAAAGCTTAAACAATGCAAATAGGATCATTTAAGTTAAATTCCTTATCCATCTTTTTCTCTAATGATGAAGGATCCCTGTGGTAAATTCTAGAGAGGTTTGCTTAGTCCAGCTTTAAATGACCCCATCAAAGTGACTTTTATCATTTGTTTTGAGAGTCAGTATCATTAATCTTTTCTGCACCCCTTCTCTCCTCTGGTTTCACTTCAATTAAATAGGCAGGAGAAGAGAACAATGAACAACATTATAAAAGTGTTAATTCCTAATGTCACCAACTAGATCTTAATCACACTATTAGACATATGCTCTGATCTAATCATCCTGGCCAGCAAGCAGTGAGAAGAAGATTGACTTTGATGAATGGCTGCCATTATTTTCCGATATGGATGAAATTGGTTTTTCTTTTAATCTAAATGTTTTCTCAGAAAAAAAATATTTCCTCAAAAATGATATTCTATTTAGAAAAAAAAAGGAATGTATGAAAATACTTCCGTTAGTTGATAGGCTCCTTTTCTGAAACCAGTATTTGGATGATTTGCATTTTGTTCATACACTGAAACATTTTTCTGCAATCACTGGTGATTACTTGGCCTTAGAACCTCAGTGCCATTATCTGCCACTGTTATTTTTCACACCCACAACACTCAATAACAATCAATGAAATAAAACATGTTTAGTAGGTGTTGGGACCTCATTATTTAAAATAGTTTCTTCCTAGAAACACAGAGGTGAAACGTCAGATCCGCTGTCTTTCTAATTCTTATCTGAACAAACTTTCTGCATGGCACTGTTTGCTGAAGCCCTCCTCAGCATGGAGCCTCCATGGGACCTTTCCTGGGACTCCTGAGAATATCAGCTTCTCACTCTGAACTTCCCTAGAATTTGTTAACTGCTCTGTTTGGAGCTGGCTCACTCTGCCTTATACTGTTCAGAGACATGCATGTGACCTTCTCCACCCTAAATGTTATGAGCTTCTTGAGGGTTACAATAGTCCATTAAAATTTATATAATGGATACGTCACATCCTGACCTTTTTTCGCAGCATGGGATTAAGAAATCATTGAATGTAATGATTTTTTAATTTATGTCATTATATTATTTTATAAATCATTTATTATACTTAATTCATTAAAAATGTTTGATTTTGCAAAATTCTGTGGGTGGAAGCTATTAGAAGGAGTGAAGGACGGGGCTTAACCAGGTTAGAGTGAAGTGAACAATCAAATGAAATGTTTTTCCAATGTTTTAGGAAGAGTTTCTAAGTAAATTCATGGGTGGGAGACATTGAGATTCAAAGTGATAAGGCAAGACCATCACCACTGGGTAAAAGAGAGAACCAAGCACCATGTTTGAATGGGGCAGAGACGGGCATGAATGTGAAGGTTACCCCACCAGTACTGAGTTGGAAATAGGATTGTAAGGGGAATGTGGGAGAGAATTGGAGAAGGTGTCATGGGTGATCTGAGTGATCACTCCTTCCACGAATGGGTACGAAGTCAGACAAAAGATGGGAAAAAA